>JAVCKZ010019454.1:0-19913 GCA_034780755.1 Lepetodrilus elevatus | reverse complement strand
TGTTTAACGGTGGCACTTTGAATTTGCCTATACTAAAAGTGTTACCATTATGCGTTCCCTTATTTTCTGTCGGTAGTTATACATACGTTGGTTGTAAAATCATAAGCCCTTTTCACGAACTAATTCAATCTATTTTTCTTTTAAGGGTATGGATTAAAATCCATATATTCTTATAAGTATGTATTGTATGCACTTGGATGTAATTTCTGTACAACATTATCCATCTCATGATCTGAATAACCACATACAATTAGCGTGTTTTTTTTTTTTTATAGAAATCTTTCAGCTACTTTAGGAAAGTGTTAAGGGCACTTACTGAGATTAGCTTCTGGGTGGCATACTTTAGCACAGGTGCACAGAGCGGTGTTGGTATCGCAAATTATGTCAATGCCAGGACTACACAACGTGAGTTTACAGTCCTCTTTCTCCTTGCAACTCTCTGCGGTCACGACAGCTGGAATTGACAGTGAGTGCATTGCATATAGCTGCAACACGTATACTAGTATAATGAAAGTTGAATACTTAGTAGCAACAACTATCATTATGGGTTGTATACATAAATATAGGTGATACTTTCATGGAATATGATCGATCGAGAGTCAATGTCATAACTTATATCCTTGTCAAAGATGTTTGAGGCATTTTATTACAGTATTGTAATTAACTATTTAATTCATAGTTATGAATGTACGATCTCTAAAGACGTAAGGGTTAATTAACTCATTGTCCGACGCCCATGCCCCTTTTGAAAATCGCTGTTTACAGTGTTTTCCAATTTGCCAACTTCGAGAAGGACATGTTAAAACGAATCGATTATAATTGTAAAATTCATAATTTGTAATTATTACACTCAAACGATGGCATGAAACTAGAAATACAATATTTACCGAACAATGTACAGAAAACCCCGAGGGCCACAAAGGTCTTGACAATCATGGTGAACTGATGAATGACTGAGAGATATTTTTTCTGCCCCTTTCATGCATATATAGATAATGTAGGAACATTATGTCATGTTCTCACGATTCTACTTATTAAAATAATGTTAGATATTAGGTTGCTGTCACGACAGCGGTCTCAAACACGTAACAGTAACACATGCACACAGCAGGGAGTGGTTAGACTAGACACAACAATAAACAAGACAAAGTTTCGCAGGCTATTCCACAATATTGACATATGGATCGGAATGTGCACATGCATACTACCACTGCTTGTAAACTATTTAAAATGTACAAAAGACGACTTAAAAATAATGTTTACATGTAGTTTTATTCTATTAAATATGCAAAATACGACTTAGAAAAATAGCATTATTATATACAGTAGGCCTATACTGTATATATACTATATCGCATAGGTCCTACTATTATTATTATTATTATTACTATATGCACGCATAAATAGCACGGCTTGTTAGCTTATTGCAAGAGGAAAGCCGCAGCATCCGTATCAGTAAACCTGCAAGACCAAGGATGATAACTGCATTGCCACGGTATGATCGTGTTGGAAAGGTAGCCTAATATATTTCATTGACGCCGGACTTCCGGTGTAAAGGTATCAATACTCAATAAGATGCGATTTGAAACCGGGGCTTTTAAATTTTGAACTGGGGGTTTAGAGCCGCTTTCAAGATTCGTTTACGTGCGTGTTTATGGCTAGTCATTTTAGGGCAGGTACAGACAGCGCATGCTATATCATGATCCCGTCGGAAAGCTAAGTTTCGCAAACATTGATTCCGTGCTCAAGGGCAGGATTTGAATCAGGAATTCTTGGCTCCTAAATCCAACATTGTGTGTGTGTGTGTGTGTGTGTGTGTGTGTGTGTGTGTGTGCGTGTGCGCGCGCGCGCGTGTATTTAAAAGGACTCATATTTCACCTATGCCCATTTTTATTATTGGTCATATATAATATGTAGAGCAAGTATACGAACTTTCAGGCATAAATGCCATGCAAACCCATCGAAATACGCCGTTGTACTTAACAAAAATGAGCATAGTTATCGATAGCAGGTCATTTGGAAGGAATCAATCACACTATGTGGTACAGGATCTGCTCTACAACTTTGATTTTGGTGTAGATCTACGAGTCACTTTAACAAGAATATCCCACTCAGACACAGTAAGGTGACTCTGAGGGACCACCCGTTGCTGTAAACTTCCCTTTATGCTGAGCGCCAAGCAGGGTGACATCAACTACCATTTTTGTAAACGTCTTTAGGTTTGACGCGGCCGTGGTCAAACATTCGCTACTTTTTATAGTTTAGTATTTAATAGAAGCGGTCATAAAATATTCTGAGAAATACTGCTATATATATATATATATATATATATATAATACACTGTCACAGTCCGGTACCTTTTACTGCAGCCTCTCCCGACAGGTCGTACTGTTCAACATCATTATAGTATGCAGCGAAGATAAGATAATTATTTCAAGCGCATATTTTGTAACAGCAATAGAAAAGCATTCATTATATGATCTGGTGCAATGGTCTGAATATATCTATATTTATTCCAGCAAACTGTGGCATAGTTTTCATCAATCTCCTGTATTCTCTAACCAAACTTCCCTCTAGGAAACTGATTAATAAGTGTTTATCTCTTAAATACTATGCACAGCTGATTTCTTACCAATCAGTAACAGTACTTCTTATACAGTTCAGGTTCTCATGCATATATTATAGTGGTCACTGCGCTAGTGTTCTTGGTTTTAAACTTGATCCTGTTCATGGACTGGGTGTAAATTCAATTTTGGACTAGAAATATGACAAGAAATAGCACCACACATTATTTTGCAATTACATTTTATTCATCAGTGATAATATTGGATACAAAACAGTAAACTGAAGCAATTGACAGAAACTACCGGTTATACTTGAATGTCTACTATCACAGATTAATTCCTCTTGACTTTATCAATTACATATATAGTATTAATTTTAAAATAAATATTCAAAATAGAGGTTTCCACTTGAAAGTAGTTCCAAAGTCATGCAATTAACATACGTACCCTCCAGTGGTGTGAAGACATACAATAATATATTTGGATTATTAGTAATCATAATTTGAGCTAAGAACACAAAGTGCATGTCTTGGCATACCATCCTTATCCTACTAATTCCAAGCATCCAATAATTCGAACAATTAAATTAATTGCCGAAAATAAAACATTTCTGATTTAAAAAATATTAACATGACCAATTTACTTTCAAATCATGATTTTTCTAATTATTTTAACAATTTCCTTTTCAAAAAAGTTTTGAAAAAAATAAAAACACATTTTAAATGTATTTACTGTTTCATTTAAAACCATATTTTGTACGTTAATTAGGTTGTCCCCAATAATATGAAGACCTATCATTTTCAATTTTCATATTTTTCTAATGAATCATGGTTATAAAATTAATTATTTTCTCCTGTTTGAATTATTAGGGTAATTACGGTACTATCACCATTTAGTTTCATAGTTTAAAGTTACAGTGGCTGCATCCAAATGTATTGGCAAATTATCTTTTATTCTTTTCAACAATTGATACTACATTGTATGTAAAAAATATATTATGACAATCCATTAGCAGTACCAGTAGTTTGACGTCTGTAGTGGGCGTGGACATACTACCGGTAGTTTAAAAATAATATCTTGAATCCTTAAACTTTCATAACCATACTATTTCTGGTTTATTTGTCCTAAATTTTGCATAGAAAAATTATATCCAAACACTTTCGTGTACTAATTTGTTTGATCACTAATTAAGCTAAATAATTGTGTTGTATGCATTTAAAACATTCAAAAGAATACTTGTAAATGGTAAATGACAAGTTTAGGAAAACCATTCAGTTCTTGCATTTGATCACCTTACAAAGGACAACTTGAAATCAACAAATGGAAAATATTATCCATAAAGTTTCCTCAACACTAAAAAGACACATCTTACATTAAAAGCAGCAGATACAAACAAGTAAAAATAAAATTAAGAGGACAGGGGAAAAAATGTATGTAACAAACCGTGAGCAACTAGTATCATTGTTATGTATTCTTCGACTTGTGACTCATTATTCTTGGCTTAGTTAATTGGGGTTACAGAAAGGAGCAAGCCAATACAATACAGGAATACACAAAACATGGAACTTGATCAAGTCACTGAACATATTACACTAACGAAAAATGTTAATAGTGCTCTTATTGTGATTGAGATTGTGATCAAAATTATTTGGTTTACAGATTAAATAACATTGTTTCATCAGGTTCAACATGAAAAACACATTTGCATACACAATCTGATTATTATGATTATAACAGCTAAAATATAATGAGTAAAGAAAGAAACATGGAAAATATAGCGAGAGGTTACAGTTAAGCAGATTTCAATTACCATTTACTAATATATGTAAGGCAACAAGTATGATCATGTAAAACAGGGTGGAACTTAACTTTAAAACATTACTCGCCGGAATAATGATATATAAATAACAAGACAGGAAATTTCTACTAGCCTGTATGATAGCTTTAGCATTAGGAGAAATGGTTCGGGCCACTGTGTGATTGTGAATTTCTAACATTGGTGAAATACCGGTAGTTTCCCAATCCCGTTTCTGCAAACTTTTCAGCCAGTTGCTCAAATTCAGTATTCAAATAAAATATTACAAAGTACAGCAAAATATACCGTTATTCTTGGAGAGTTGAACAACAATCTGTATATTGATAAAAATGTCAATTTACACACTTTTGTTGATGGTCTTAAAAGACACAATTTTTCTCCTAATTTAGCAGTTAAAAAGCTAGAAAGGTTGTGGAACACATTGTTAATATTCTAAATTATGCAAATGAAATACATGATTTCTGAACATGGAACACTATCACTAGCCACCTCACCCCATTTTAACTAGGTAATTAAAATAGCCAAATATTGATAACAAGTATAATATGAGGAAGAAGTGACTGGTTGAAATACTTGTATATTTCTTTTTATTAATTTGAAGCCAAATTAAATCTATAATTAAATGCAATTTGGAGACAAATTAAATCTATGATTAAATGCAAATTATTTTGTGTAATTATTTCAAATTGCTTTGATGAAATATATTAAAAGACCATCCAAATGCATGATGAATAATTGGTTAAAACAGATATATCAATATAAAACAAATGCAATGCTACAATAGACCAGATTATAAAAGGAGGTAAGATGCATATAGACCAGTATACACATTACAGAATACATTGGTGCATTACTTGAACGGGTTATAACAAACATGTACAGATAAAATTGCAATGATTTTTAAAAAAACCATTAAAAAAGAATTATATTGATCACAAAAACTGCAATATATATGACAACAATATATCGTTGCCTTTAGCAGGTAGAGAGTTAATACAATAGTTAGTTAAAGACATACAATCACAGTTTATTGACATGTTTAATGGTCAAACATATTTTACCTGAAAATATGTATATTTGATATGTCTACACAAGTACAGTGCAGTCTGATATCAGCCCAATATACTTGCGTAGAAAAATCATATATACAAAAAATAAATATATATTTGACCTAAAATATATCAACAAACCGTGATTGTATGCTTTAAAGACTTAGGGACTATGATACAATGGGACACGTCTATTTCAGCTGTACCTATAGCAGCAGTAGTATTGACATTAGTATGTTTTGTAGTTGGAATGCAAAGGTATTATATAAGAAAAGAAGACATGTAGTTAGTCCTTGTAGGTTAACATTTCAAAACAACTCTTATAATTAACATTACCGCTTGCTGTACGTATTACATCAGTCAAAAGAACCTCTGTAACATGGCTTGTAGTTGTAAGAGAAAACATGCCAATAGTGTAAGTGAATTGCCTACCACTCATTAATACCTTACATGTAATTTGATTTTCCAAAAACTAACCATAAAATGAGACATTATATTTTTAAAGGTACATGCTGGACAGTGAACAATGAAATGTCTACAATGTGTAAACATAGACAACAAATAGACATGCTTACACATGGACAGAGGAATTACATAAAATAACAGTAATACAATATCTCCTTCAGATTGTCTATTAAAACACACATACAAGTGACCATGATCAAACGATCAATGGCCATGTCTTATTTAAAAAAAAAAAATTGTCTATTTATAGTCAAACATCATTAATTTGAAGATGGTTATCATGATTATAGTAATTAAAAATATGGACTCTTCAGGTTACATTTTATGAGGATTTAATTTTTAAGTTGTCAGTGGATATATTTTTGAAAACTATTATGTTATCAAAGTTCAAATTAATGAAGTTTGTTTGACTGTCAACACCCTGAAAGGCCAACACATCTATCCAATATACAGATATACAAAATGTAATATCAGTCCCAGATCTGATAATGCCAACTGGACACTCTTCAATGTTAAACTGATAGAAAACAGCACATATTTTTACATCTATAGACCATAACAGGACCTTTACATGTAATCTGGAAACAAGGTGGCTGCAAGAATCACTTGTACCAAGTAGTAAGTTTAATGATTTGTACGGGCATCTGGTAAATGTCTTGAACAGGGTAATCGTCTGCTGTTGCCATGGTAAAAGGTGAAGTTCCAGACATCGCCATGGTGACAGGTGTAGATCTCGGCATCATCATGGTGACAGGGGTTTCTCACGTCACCATGGTGAAGTTCTCTGCATTGCCATGGTGACAGGTGGAGTCTGTGTCGCCATGGTGAAGTTTTCAGCATCACTATGGTAACAGGTGAAGTCCTTGTCACCATGGTGAGGTTTTCAGCATCACTATGGTGACAAGTGGAGTCTGTGTTGCCATGGTGAAGATTTCAGCATCACTATGGTGACAGGTGGACCTTGGTGTCACCATGGTGACATGCTCTTACATTCGGCTCCAACGGGCCACCATGGCCTTGCAGTTGGGACAGGTGTGTATCACGTCCTTGCAACCATCCACGCAGAATGGAATCAGACAACAGCCAAAGTCACACCTGTTGGAAAATCAGAGGGTAATTTTAGTTACCACAGCAGTTTGATACGGAATCATTAACCAATAACTTATACTAGTAAGCTGCAGGATGACTTACCCCATAAGATGATTTACCCGACAAGGTACAGGATGACATACCCCACAATGCACAGGATGACTTATCAGACAAGCAGCAGGATGACTTACACCACAAGATGACCTACCCAACAAGCCATAGGATGACTTACCCGACAAGGCACAGAATGAGGCAGATGACCCAGGTGAAGAAGACTTGCCCCACAAGATGAATTACCCGACAAGGTACAGGATGACTTACCCCACAAGATGACCTACCTAACAAGCCATAGGATGACTTACCCGACAAGGCACAGAATGAGGCAGATGACCCAGGTGAAGGTGCCGGTCTCGTAGTTGGTGCCGGTGACGATCTGGGCGGCGCAGTGGGGGCACTGGGTCTGCACCGGAGACTCGCGGAACTGCTGCACCACAGCGAACGTGGGCTGCTGGACCACCACTGTGGTGCTGGTCTGTCCGTGGACACCGGGGGGCGGAGGACCGTAGCCAGGCTGGCCTGGAAACAGAACACAGGCAACGTTACTGTAAGCCATCCACACTATGTAGTGCACCGATTACCATATATATTAATATACAAAAGGGGAGACAACTGTATCGGGAGAATTAAAACAAAATAAGAAGCAATCCAAATAGCTGTAGGTGACGCAGAATGCGGTCAAAAGTTGCTTGGATGCACTACATCCTGAGGAGGAAAAGATAATATTATGTTTATATATTAGTTCAAATACACTTATAAATAGTCAATAACAAAAACAGCAATTGGCTACAGATTGGTATAAAGTAATAATGCCATGCCCTTGACCTTGTAAGCCTGGGTGAAAATCATTTGCATTACACAATATTGTATTAACTTGAAATACTATACTCAATGTCTGCGTTTCATGAAAGGGTTGTACACGTAGTGTGGGTGTCAACTGAAATATATCAGGGGTGTGTTCAAGATCCAATACATAGTACTATGTAGTGCTACAGAAGCCGTTCAGCTAGCACATGTACTACTTTTCACTAAGGGTATGGGCGGGTAGTGTTTTGTAGGAAAACCCAAAGCATGTAGCAAATGGACTGAATGCATGCACAGACCGATTTCCTGTTAATTTTCTACTAGTGTACCAAATATAGTAGTGCATCTTGAACACACCCCAGGTACGTCATTTCCTGCTATTGTAAAAGCATGGTGTGTGCAATGATTTATGCTTGGACTACAGTATGATCCTTTCGTGAAACTCCTGCCATGCATTAAAGTTAAAAAGCTATCGCTAGGCAACATTTCGTATTAAAAATTCACATGCAAGACAGAACAATATCTTGTGCAATGTGATAAGCCATCTTGATTTTACAAAGTGAACAGAAAGCGGGAATAAAAACGTAGCCATCAGTGATACTAATACATGATGAATTGTTGATATGACGCCATCAGCTAGTGAGTGCGGAAGTGACAAACTGATTCAGCTGCTATGTGCAACTCAGGGCCACTAATGAAAACTGATATCATATGCATCCACTCCACAGATAATCTGCATTATTCTACATAGTCATAGAGCTAGTGACTGAACATGTAAATGCTGCATCATTCACCATAAATCAGCTTCACAAAATATAAACATAGAATCTGCAACATCATCAGGGATAGAAGTTCCCACTCGCCCGGCGGCCCGATCCATTTCTCCTAATGTTAAAGGTACCCCACGGGCTAGTAAAAATTTCATGTTTTGTTAATTATATCATTATTCTGACGAGTACGTTTTAAAGTTAAGTTCTAACCCTTCATCATGCACATGTCAGACATGTTTTCTGAAGCTGATCTATGATGAATAATGCAGAATTTACTCTTTCAGCATGGTCAGTCAGCCACACAATGTATAGATTGAGAATGATACAGATCTATGATGAATGATGCAGAATTTACAGTAAGCCACACGTGTAGAATGAGAATGATGCAGATTCTATAAATAGTGTAATATTAATAATGCGAGTGCTTTACTGTTCCGATGTTAGTTTTCACTGGTGAGCTTGCAACCGTGTCATGTCCGAGATTACTATATAAAACTGCAGTTTATTGACTGGGTGAGCGAGTGAGTTGTTGTTTTACGTCACAGCAGGAATATTTCTACTATGGAACAATGTCTACAGCTGACTGACTACTGGTATATTTCATGATGTCAGTCCACTGCTGACAACAATGTCCACAGCTGATTGACTACCGGTATATTTCCTGATGTCAGTCCACTGCTGACAACAGCACCAATCATTATTTATAACAATGATACAACTTGATGATTTTGAAAACAAGAAAGTTGAGAATCAATGAGAACGATACAAAGTTTGAAATATGTAACAAAAATAGTGGCCGTGATTATATCCTGAAATGAATATACTAGTCAGTAGATCATCTAATAATGATCTACTAAACCTGTAAAATTATCACTAAGTGTGCAAATTCCTATATTATAAATCTGAAATGTCACACCAATTATGACCATGTAACTAAAACCAAATCGCCTTCCAAAATGTCATCCACAAATTACTTTCTGGGAAAATGGCTTGGTTAAATATAAGTGAGGCTCCTATGAGCACAACAATGTGTACACTAGCAGCACATGAACATTTGATATACATGTACCAGCACAACTCTACAGTCCATACTTCCTACAATATGAACAACATCAACAAGTCCTCAACATATTCCTATTAATTTAATAAAAAGCATATAATCACAAATAGTTATGCTATAAAGTAGTTACTTATTTCACCTAATATAAGATATTTGGAAGTACAAAAGTGTTCATATGCATACCAAGTAAATGTACTTAGATTTTGTAGCCAAGATCTAGTCCAAAACAAACATCAATATCTGTGATTATAATGCCCTTAATTCTCAACAGCGGAGTGAACCTTCAACATAAACAATGTGAACATAAAGCCTTAGCTAATGCTAATCATGCAAATAGCAATACGCCAAGTGCGCTTAAAGGCATAATATCACAGATGATTGACCGAGCTAGGGTAAACTGCAATGGAATTTTACCTATCCTACAGCGGTAAAAATATATTTGGAGGTACAATAGCTATGATGTGCATGCTAAGAGCATGTACTTTGCATGTTTAACTCTAATTCGGTCCAAAACGACAAGTTAATCTGTGGCAGACAGTGATATTATGCCTTTAACACTGCATCGTTAGCAGCCATGTGTTGACCAATTAGTTTGCTGGTTGCTAATACTAATTCCAACTATTCCCATGACTTAAAAATTGGAAAAAGAATGCAACTTCATTATGAATGAAAAACACCAAAAGAATGTCCGAATTCAAAATATAATATCAATACGGAAATATAAAATAAAAATTTTAAAAATAAAATTAATAAATAATTAAAAACTGATGTTAGTGTTGCAAAGTAAGATCAGTCAACTAATAGTCAACTCTACACTAACAGTGATGTTCTCAATTTAGTGAAGGCAATTCTGGTAAGACCATCCTCATACTATTCTACACACCTGGGGGGCCATACATGGGCTGAGCTGCAACAAAAAGACATTAACAAATAGTTGTAAATATATTATCTGATCATAGCAGGAATCATGACAAACTCGATACACTTTCTTCATCAATGTCGAAACAAATTATATCATAATTATGCTATTCTATCATGAACAGGCATTAGGCAGGGATGGAAATTAACACCTGCTAGCTGGGCCATTTCTCCCAATGCTAACAAGCGTATTCGATTCAACAGTCTACCTACCCTAGGGTGACGGTCGCGTGATAAAATTAGCCAATGAGGGTGTTCGTATCATCATGGGTGTTTGGTCATTGGCTAATTTCATCACTATAGGGTTGGTAGAGTGTTTGAAACAAATATGCTAAAAGGTATCACAAGAGCTACTACGAATTCATGTTTTTTTGTAAACCTTTCTTATTTATATCTCTATTCGGGCTAGTAAGTTTTAACGGTAATTTTCCATCCCTTTCATGGCAGTAGACAATTGTGATTTCTGCAGAAGATGAGCCTGGGGTCTGCAGACACTAAACCATGTCCAGAGAAAATAAATCAACCTCAGATACATAGAAAATTGACATGCCTGCATGAAGCATGGTAGGATGTGCTGTGTTTACTGTCACAGTGCCGACAGCATCCTTGGTTCACTGGGAACAATGCTCACAGGTTTACTGCAACACTCAACACTATGGTTGGTGCAGGTTTCCTCCTGTTGTAAACTGACAAGCCGTGATATGAGAAGTACAATCTTGAAAGTAGGTATAAATCCCAATTCAAAACTACAAAATGTTTCACTGCTGGATTAATCACAATCAGTGCTCTATTATAAGTATAGTCAACTTTTTCCTTTTTTCCCCCTTTTCAAAATAAATTGTGGTACAAAGCCATTTTCATGATTCTTTTACTTACTACTGGTAGTATATCACAGATTGTCAGTTGGCAGGAGGAAACCTGCAACATCTGCAGGACATATACGAGCACCAATGATGCCATTTGCATTGCCACGGTATAGACAGCACATCCTATCATAATCAATATCGCGATGGAAAGGTAACTTTCATGACGAGATTTGAACCCGGGGCCTTTGGTCTACTATCTGCATAGCTTGCTACTCAATCGTACATTATAGGTATAATTATATTCACAATCAATCATAGGTTTACGTTTAATTCAGTTATGAAATAATATGTCCCAAGTGTTCCAAGATGAGTAATAATTGGTGAACTTGGTTAGTAGGACAACAAAACAAGTTGCATACAAAATGCTTCTTCATGCACATTTATACTGCATCTATTCCACGCTATACACATGATCACATCCTCGCATCCCAGGGATTCTTAATTCCATTCAGGACTCACTTCAAGTGGCACCCTTGGCACACGTCATCAGAGAAACTTGTGAAAACAGTTTAGGAGCTATAAATAGAACAATGATAAAATGTATTTCATTACCGGGTAGATGGATTTTTACGCCAAATTCATCGGGAAAATGATTTACCGGTAATTGGTTATATGTTTGCACGAGTTTCCCTCTAGATGTGTGCCAGGGGTACAACATGGAGTGAGCCATTTATTAAGTACACCATAGGGTACGAGGATGACATGATCATGGTGCTATACTATATAAAGATAAAGATGATCTTGCAACTTCAACTTATACATATAATACTATGACACTATCAACAGCCATAAACGTGACAATATTCAGTAATACATCCTGGAACAAGGCATAGGAAGCTAGTGATGGTAATATTATGACTTGTTATGTTACACGACTGCAAGCTATAGTGAAATGAAGGTCAAAGCTATTACCGTGTACCAGCCTATAATGACATAGTAAAGTGATATAATGAATCATTATGCTAGATATTGAGCAACATACCATACAGGAAAACATCTCCCTACGATCAAGCTGTTCTATTAACATTTCTACATTCATTCATTACCCTAGTAATTTCATAATATATTGGGAAAAGTATCAGTATCATAGACATTATGAATAGTCAACACGAGCACTGAAATAATACATGATGTTAATCGATTTTCCCCACAATAATTAATTATACTAATTATTTCGCACAGATAAATACTATTATGCATATTTATTAATAGATAATGATATGTTTCCGTGTTTTCAGAGTTTAATGAATTACAGAATTCAGACCCAAAAAGAAATCCAATTTGGCATTTGCTGCATTGGAGAAAACAACGATTATAATTTCAGTGCACCATGCTGTTAAATACAAAATTCCTTAATTATGCTTGCCTCCAATTTAAAAATAACTTCACTACCAGTGTAACTGATGAATAGAATCTACTTGTTTTCCACCAGATGTGGAGATCCACAACAGACATCAATGACAACAACAAGCATGACAGTATTGACACAACACTGGGTTAAAAAGGTCGTACCATCTCAGCATGGTAGTTTTTGAGCATGCATTTTCACAAACATTCATTAGATATCGGGATATTTCCCATCAACTAATAACTATTCTTTTTACAAGGTAGGTTATTCTAGATTGGGAATAAACAAAGGTATGACATACCAACAATACAAACACAACATAGAAGTATTGAAATAAAATAAAACAGAACAACAATTTTAACTATCTCCCTGCTGAAGGCAACCAGATGCCCTAAAGAACAGCAATTGTGCTGAATCCAACAAAGCACATGACATAAATAGTTGCCTCCTGCAGGAAAAAGGTTAAATGCATATATAATGCAACTTTGGTTAACCGTAATCATCCTAATAATTAGAACCCTCTAACTAGTTCGAACACCTAAATGAATAGCCGAACAAGAAAAAAAGATCTGACCCTAATAATACAAACAGGGTTCCACTTACCGGTAGGTTTCAATTTTTGAGAGTCTTGGGGACGCATGTTTATATACTTATCAACAATTTGTATTAATAAAGTGCATCCAAACAACAATTTTTGCGTATGGGACGCAGGATTGCGCAATCCGTGAAACCCTGTACAAACATGACCAATTTTTCTACTTTAATTTCAAACTTGGTTGTACCATATACAAATACTGATCATTTTCAATTTTCATCATTTTCTAATAATTCAAAGGGCTACAATTTTGTTATTTTTTCTCTCTCTTCTTCGAGTTATTAGGGCAATTACGGTCTGACTAATATCAACACGATCAACACAATTCATGACATCCATTCTCATAAACTCTAACACATAGATCATGCAGCTACTTCACAAACCTGGTGCTCCATATGGATGACCTGTGAATTAAGAATATATAATATTGGGCTGCTAATTGTTTCAAGACTAGGGCAATCTTCATGCATCGCATCTGTCATATTTCAATACATAACAAACGATCCGTACACTGCAGCTTTTAGCAGTGATATACTTCATACCACGTTAATGGTTATACTCATAATACTGTAATTAAAAGTCCTAAACGTATCTTTTAAAGGTATAGAGACCACAGTGCCACATTGCCAATGTTGGAGATATCCAGGCAGAAATGACAATCTAAATACTTCAGAAACAATGAAAAAGAGAGAAAAGGAATGCAGTCAGTAAAAATATATATTTAGAGTCCAAGCTATAAAATAATTGAAAATGATTAAAACCGACCTGGTTGGGGTGGATATCCAGGTTGCACTGAAAAACCAAACCAGTTATATCTTATATATATGGTAAAAATACAATATCAAATACAATTGTATATTTGTACATTACCTATCAGTCTCAATAATGGAGAGTTGTGAGACTCATTAGAATATAGCGTAGGAAATCTGTCCAAAACTAGAATAATATCAAAGTATTGTCAGGTGTCGAAGTATTGCACAGTTTGCGACTTGTAGTTGTACTCTTCAAACAGACATTATTTACACGTCATAAAATATCTCGACATCAGTCAGGATTGAACTCATTCTTACTGACTGTGAATCCTACACTCTACCACCTGAGCTATGCAGGTTACGAGAAAACTAACACAAATTTGTCTCTTGAAAAAGTGAAAATCACCCATCATTAATCAGTCTTTGCACAAGGTACACTAGACTATTCATAGTCTCAGATGGTGAAAGTAAATACTGGTAGATCAAAAATAAATTATATATATTGGTATTATATTTATATGATAGGAGCAGCTGAAATTGCTAAGTTATATCTGCTCTAGGGTAATAATATTTTGAATAGAAGTATGTGGGTGAGAACAAGGTGTGACACAGACTAGATAATGGTCTAATAACAGACCTGTTCACCAACTAGCATAATATCACATAAGCATCATCAAAGAAAATACGATGATAATATAAACTTGATGATTAACACATGTATGCAAAGTAAAAGTTGAAACTGACTTTGTGGTGGTGGATATCCAGGCTGCCCTGTAATAGAAGAGAACAAAGATTTCTTACAACACGGTTCATAAAATATCTGTTTGTCTTGTTGTAGATGTACATGTCATGTACATATGTGCAGCTTGCAGATACATCTTTTGTAGATATACATGTATACTCTTAATAAATTATCTATTACATGAACAATATTAAAAGAATCTTAACTGAAATGATAAATACTAGTTTGTTTCAGTTATCAATTCAGAGAGCTTCAAAGGAAGGCTACGACATGTAGATAATCGAATATGAGCATTAATTTAATAAGCAGTTGGGCCTGACTCCTTGGAGCAAATAACAATACGACCATATTCAGGTTGTCTAGTATCAGTAGACTACAGGTGGTTGCACTAGATATTTGTCTACCAAGCAGCGGTGGAAAGGTTTTTGGAAGTACAAACACTTTTTTATGTATGTCAAGTGAATGTATTTTGCATTTGTAGCTAAGAACTAGTCCAAAACAAGCATAACTATCTGTGATAGTATGCCTTTAATTTGCAATTTGTATAAGATTTCTGTGTTTATTGTTAGTGTAATGAACTCACCTGGATAACCTGGTTGTGGTGGCGGAGGACCGGGGGGATATTGAGCTGGAAGAGATTTCACTGATTAGATACCACTATCAAACTATGGCATATCGATAATCGCTAAGTAACTATCAATCATCAATAAATATCGGACAAACAAGATTGCTATATGCAGAAGATAAAAATATTCATTCTGCCGACATGTTCTATCTTAAAATTTATGTTGAAATCACTGCTGTACAAATATTATTATTAAATATTCCTATGAAGAAAAATGTACCTAATACACAGACGATCTGCTGCTTTGGCATTGACAACAAGTGTGTTACAAGTACACTTAAATATAGTTATCGATACCACATTTTCCATATTGATAATCATTGAAACATGTAGTTCCATCAACGATAATTGCGATTATCGATATATTTAGCCAGCCCTGCTGCCCTACTGATTAGACATGTTTGAAAGGTATCAAAATTGGATGCATGCATACATGGACATCATTCATGAAAGTACAGTACATGTACATTTATCAGGGGCATAGTCCTGGAGGCAACCAATTATGCCCTAAAGAAAAGTTCCTGGGCCTAATCCAACTGGGAGTGTTATTTTGGTGTTATGAAGTGAGAATGTCACTACATTAATGACCATAATTCATTAATTGCCAAATAAGAGGACACCTCTATACTCAGGTTAGTCTCCAGTAAGCAATGCTCCAGATAACTGCTTGCATGACTGACCCCTTGCTAATTCCTTCAATTGTTATTTCTATATACTGTAAATCACGAAATTAACACATCACTAATTTAATGCGACCGCTAGATTTTGGACATAAATGTGACACCAATAAAATGTGAACGGCCATGTCTCCATTCATATTTGTTCACCAGTCTTACCTTTAATGCACAGCATTTAAATGCGACAATACGGCGGTGGCATTTTTCGCATTAATATTCTGCTCGCGTTAATTTCATGATTTACAGTATGTAGTGCAGTGACTCAGATGGCCAACACAATGTTCAGGACAATATCCTAACAGGTTTTTAAAATCTCGGACATTTGTGAAAATAATCAGGCATGGCCTCTAATAAATTCGGACATTTGCGAAAATAATCGGGCATTGTCCGATGACCGACGCCCATCTGAAACACTGGTAGTGTTTTCTCATTATATCACATTACGTTATTTTTCATGAGTGAGTGAATGAATCTATATGGAGTTTAACTCTCTCCCTGCTGAAGGCAACTGGAGATACCCTAATGAGCATTGCTTTTGCCTAATCCAGCAAGGAGAGGGCTAACGTTGCTGCAGGAATCTTTCACCCATTTGTGTCGATGTTTTTTCATGAGAATAAACTCTGTTCTGTGTTGCAGTATTTCAGTCAGTTAGATTATTTTAGCCATACGTCTACTAAACAGGTATTAATTCACAGAATAACACGTGGCATCCTGGCACCATCTTTTAATCTTCTCGCTGATGGAGGCAACCAGAGGTGACCCAAAGAGCAACTTGCTTGTGTCTAATCCAGCACTGCAGCAGAGAGAGGGTTAACCTTCTCCCTGCTGAACTGTTCTATTCAGTGTGTTTTGGGCATATGCCCACAGCAAGGGGGGAGATTAACATGGTTAATAGTGCGTGACTGTGCTTTAGCCTTGATCATACAGACTTCAGCTTCGATAAATAGTAATACATGTATTTTCAATGGGACAGAATGATATTCCTCTTCTATTGATTGAAAATGTATGACATACTCAAGAATAGTGCTGAAACGGGTAGGACATTTGGTACCCGAGTACTCATGTTGAGCTAACTAGTAAGGCGGTATCATGCTCTCCCGAATTTTGTTTAAAACTGAAACGGCCAAATAAGCGATTTCCTGACTTTTTCGGTCGTATTTAGCACCTATACTCTAACGCTTTCAAAAAGCAAACTAATTTTAAAATAAAATGTCCGCCATTGTTCATTACAGTAGGGAACTCTTGAGTACTCGAGTATCAATTTACTACTCGAGTAGTACATGTACCCGACCCGTACTCGAGTACCCGTTTCAGCACTACTCAAGAATAATTTAGAATTTACCCTAATGATTTTACTACAATTGGATATTCAATATTTTATTTGAGTTTCTTTTACTTACTGCAATTATTTTTAATTGGGTATTCTCACTATTCTGTCACCTGCTTTGAGTACTGAGCACAGAGTCTGGACAATGCTACACTGTTAGTCTGAATACATACCTGGCATACCGGGTGGGGGTGGTCCCTTGGAATCCACTGGGTAGGCTGGACCTGGACCGCCAGGGTAAGGTGGGGGTGGGGCTCCTGACATCTCTAGTCTAGGTCACACAACTAAGAAAATAACATGTAGTTTTCTTAAATATAACTTGCTCTCTGCCATAATATACATGCATCAATGGTGCTAGACTGCAAGTAATACATATAACTTATCATCATCATGGCAAAGTGACCAGCAAAACATAGGCCCAGGGTTTCTCCGAATGCGCAATCCTGCGTTCCATACGCAAAAAATGCAAGTTTGGACGCATATATTCTGCTACACAATTGAGACCTTGCATGTGACGTCAATCAATACGTCATACAGCATTGTGGGTGGCAAGACAATGGGATTTTCCGCCGTTGCTCACGTCATCACATTGTTTTCTGCTACCCAAACCGTTTGTTCCGTGCAAGGCCTCAATACATACTTTATTGACGCGAGATGAGAAACGGCAGCTCTCTTGCATAATAACTGAGTATAACTGCAATTAAAAAAATTAGTCGTGAATCCCAAGATGGCGACTATTATACCTTTCAGTATTTACAGTGTTGTCAGAGGGGGTATGTTTGATAGTGAGGTTTATTTCATGGATATTCAAGTGCCTGTGCTTCGAACATCTAAATAATAGCCTAGGTATGGATCAAAACTGATAGACAGACTACATAGAACTGATTTGGTTAATTTACTGTCTTTCATTACTTTTAGTATAATTCTTTACATTCATATTCACGAATAATATTTGTATTTGGCATCCCATATTTGCCACTAGGTGCATTCGTTGCAGTAATTTGCAGTAAACTATTCAATGATTTGCAGTAAACTATTCATAGTATGCGATAAAATATTATCATAAACATGGTAAATTACACATATTTCATAAAATAGCATGTACTTATGGAACAATCATCTGCTGTCAATCATATATGATTGCTGACACTCGTGATCAGAGAAAACCCAGTTCTGCTAAACCAGGAAATCACGGTGACTGCAAACCTATCAGAATTATTGAATACATGTGACTGTGATTTCAGTACGTGAAATTAGGTATGCAGTCTTTGGCCATGCTTTTCATCCAGTGTTGCATTTTAATTCGGACCAGTGTTAGGATAAAATTAAATGCATATTTAGGAACCACAAATTTAAGATAGTTGTATTTATTGAAAACCAGTAATCAGAGTATGTATACGTGCATATAATATCTTGACCTGTTTATCTTTGGCTGGCTCCCGAACATTGGCTGTATACTATATCCACAAGGCTATATCATTTGATTATTATGGGGAAATACAGTGCTATATGCCCTACTAGGCTAGGCTAGCAGTAGCCTATAACTAGTCCATGGCTTATTATCACTGATTATTAGTGGCTAGGCTAGAGCCGATAACATGTACTTAGATGCATTCATTATCAGTAAATCGTTATGTAAAACACTTTATTCAAGATACGTGGAAAAGCTAATTTGCAAATAAACACAAGAAGAAAGTCGGTGAAACATGTCATGTAGTGCCTAGTGGTAAGATAGGTCTCAATGTCAATAATAGATGTTGTGTGTGATTGGAAATTTGGAGTCTGTTCACCAAGTGACAACTTGTCTCGGCCCTTGTTTTGCATCTGGAACGTGCTGCACGGACAATGAACCGTCCATATTTCGATTGTAACACAATCACTAATTAATAATTTAAATAGTATACATACCAATATCGTAAATACAGCAAGCTTGCGGTAAATCCAACTTTGGTTACAAAGTTCGTAGGTATCTATACTCCGGACTCCATTATAGGTGGCGCTCGAACGACCTTCACCCTGCCCGCTAGCTAACCTCAGTCACATGGCTGACAATCTTCAGAGTGATACCGTAAATTATGTCCCAAGAAGGATGTAACTCGCCTTATTCCACACAATGTAAAACTTCAATATACTTCACTCCTTCATTATTTACCTTTATTTAATATGTTCAAGTCGACTAACAAAACAAATGCATGTAGTAACACGTGTACACAATCAATGTAGGCTACCTGTATAAACTCGCAAAGTTGAAGTAGGCCTAGGCTAAATGTATACATTATAATATAACCTACATATACCCATATATATATAAATACAGAGAGAGAGAGAGAGAGAGAGAGAGAGAGAGAGAGAGAGAGAGTGAGAGAGAGAGAGAGAGATAGAGAGAGAG
>JAVCKZ010019343.1:0-19933 GCA_034780755.1 Lepetodrilus elevatus | reverse complement strand
GTAGTAGTAGTAGTAGTAGTAGTAGTAGTAGTAGTAGTAGTAGTAGTAGTAGTAGTAATTCCATTTCAAAACGCTCGTTATATATATATAATTTAGTTATATATTATTATATTTATTATATCGTGTATTATTTTTATATTCCACAGTATTTAGGTTGGTCTAGCTAACTTGCGTAAATAAGCAGACAAGACGATTTTGGCATGATATATGGCATTTTATATTGATACACATTATATACCAGTACAGTGTACATATACATGTCTTGAATATCGTACCACGTATTTTATGTCTCCGCGGGGCAGTTATAGAACGTCCTAGATAACCATATATTGATTTATATGGCATTTATATTTATATATTCACAAATATGATGCTTTAACTTTGTTTACGGAACTGAGTTAATTTTTATTACGTAGAAATATCCAGCTAATCGCCTCGGCTTTAACGTTACGAAGCAGATGCTACAATGTGTTCCCCTGACAGCCCAAGAACGGGTTAGTGCCAACATATGCATCTTCTCGGGTTCCTTGGATTTAAGTTCTTCAAGATAATTTAAACATTCCCAACTGCACTTGTATTATTGATATCCTTGCAGTTTGATTGCAATAAGCGTAATGTGGAAGTCATCAGCAATATCGGATCTCATAACGACCACACGTTGTATTTTAGCAGGTGCTCGGCTTATCACCAGCTGATCACATTGGGTATAAGGCAATACATACTGGGTGCAGGAAACGTATTGCACATTGTAAAAGTACTCTTCACAATGGGCACAGGGAACTATTCTCAGACCGTGAAAGTACTCTTCATATGGGCACAAACAATTTAACTCGGTAAAAGTAGATTAGCACACTTTGTGCACAAAACGTATCATACAAGGTTATTATAAACTTATCACACTGGATATATATAATAGAACCGATGCCTGTAGTTCACAAAGTATCCTTAATCCTTACCATTGCAAACTGACGTCCAAAAGAAAGTACATGTATATAAAACAACGTATTTGTAATGTATTAAACTTGATCTTCTTTCTTGTGGACGCCAATGTATGTATACATGTCATTTTATTCAATTTAATTTGTAATTATACATCTGTTTAGGTCATATCAAGATAATGGTGATGTCACGTGAACACGTTGTAGAAGTGTGTGTAATTATATATAGTTGTGCGATGTTTAGATATGATAGTGTTTTGAAACGTTGATTGGTGCCTTCTCTAGGTTCGGGTTCGACTTGACATCGTAGTGCGGAGTTCGACCTTCCTTTTGCCTTGGACGTTGACGACACTGGTGCCATACCACCCATGTCTACACCACCATCCATGCAACAGCAACTGTTATTCAATATTCTATTTTTGGGGATGCATTCCATGCAGGTCAGTGAATGCTCTTTCTGTCACGTGATGCAAGTGGAAATAGTGGATACATCCCTAGTGAGTACGGCACCGGTCTTTGCGACACTGGCGCCTCTTTGTACCCAGTGCTCTGCCCTTTTCTTTCTCCGCCACCAGATGGCGTCTCGCCATGTTCAGAGTGGAGGTGGTGGAGATTTTCGAACAGTTTCCATCAACATCTGCACAGGTTACGTCGACTCTACAGAGGAGCACACCCTCGATGGCACCAATACAGATCAGCGGGTAGTTTAAAGAGGATCCCTGTAGTCCTTGTGATGGAAACACTTCTTTCATTACCGTGTCCCTTGCCCTCGCCTCAGAATACCCGCTGTACGGGGCACGAGAGATACGACGGATGACTGGTACGACTGAGGGTTGAATGGTATGGCATCACTGACTGAAAACCTCCCAGACCAAAACAACGCATTTCTCTATTGATCTTGCGGTCGTCTCCCTTTGAAGACCTTCTCCATTCATGGAAACAGGGGAAAGGTTTTGCGGCGAGGGTAGCTCGGGAATTCATTATTAAGAATTACAATATTTGACGTTCATCTGATATCGAATTATGAGCCACTGTCTAAAGCACAATGCAAATGCATCGCGGTTCTGGAAATGAAACGTTTCTATGACTGAAAGTCGGAAACTCAATTCTGCACTATTCCTTAGTTGATATTGAGATCAAGAGTTGCCGGTGGTAATATCCGACGTCCATCTGTAATAGTGTTGCCGGTGGTAATATCCGACGTCCATCTGTAATAGTATACACTCGTATGGTGGAGTTGACATTTTCTTTCTCGATAAGCGGAACATGCTCGCACTATTAAAGAGATCTTGTTACTATATGGAATCAATAGGATTACTGTCGTGGTATAATTGCTTGACGATAGATACTAGTATTACTCGGCAACTTATTGTTCATATCTAAACTCTCCAGGCATGATTGAACAGCTACAAGATCGAAGCTGGCCGCAGATGTCTTCTTACTGCTGAGTTAGGCCTACACATGTACTGTCCTAGTAATCTGTATCTCACCATTAATACTATTCCCAATGTCACGGCTGAAATGCGGGATTATCGACATACACTGTAGAAAAACACACTACTCCTGCTGATGACTAGAGAAAAAAGCACCAAAAAAATCTTACAACAACAACTCGAGTTCAGTTTGTTCATAAAAAACACTTTGGTTTTCGAGTAAGGTCACGTGATTAACTTAACCCTCTGTACCCGCCTGGAGGCTGGACCAATACATTACACATCAAGTAGCCATTTATACACACGACAAGAAAACAGTACATGAATTTCGCGTTAGCTGGGCCAGTATTATGTTTTATACATCCTTGTATGGCTTTGGGCAGTTCTTTTAGACTGAAGAAGTTGCATTGATCGCGGAGGTCGTCCATACATAGGACCAGCTTCCTCCAACTCGTACCCTCCTGCTGGCGATGACGGGGGCATACGGCGCCCATTGAAGCAGACCCTGCCTAATGGTGGCATTCATACAGAGCGCAGTCCTCACAGGATATGTCATGTTAGCACCAGAAATATCGGCATTTTCAGTGCAGCGAGTGAGCGGAGTGCATAGCTCCAAGGCTGTAATATTCTAAACCACTGGATCTCGGCATAGTTAAACGGCTTAAGGGAATACTGACTTAGTGTGGAATATTGCGTAAAAAATGGCGACATCAATTACGATATTCGTTTCCTTTTGATTCATTCAGATATCAGTGCATCTCCAGCAGTGCATGTCGGGAAATCAATGTTAGGCCTACTTGTTTTATATAAATTAAACTCTCAGAATTAAATATTTAAAACATTTCAGAATCAGTCCTTCCTATCTATTTGTCGAGAATGTGAGGAATAGTCAGATATACAAAATTAAATAATATTAATAAAACTATATCTCACTGTGATCAGTCTCAATTATGACTTTCTTTTGAGATTTTAATTTAATATATAAATAAAATCCTAGAAGGAATCGCCAAGATCGCTAAAGCTCCCGTAATGTGAAAATAATTTTACTGTTTAAAAGTTAATATTTTGGAATTAGAATAACAATTGAGTATCAATCAGTAAATCGATATGTATTTAACTTTAAGAGTATTTATTAGAGCAGCGGGGGCCATTGTTATATTATCAACATGATCATATACATATATTATTCGATGTGCATTACTATTTGCAAATTCGAGTGCAGCGCTTATCATGTATAGTATAAAGAGTGCTACAACACACTGTGCATACACGTATAGAGAAGTATATCGTCTCAAGGATTTCCTTATCACATATATACACTCCAAGGTGGTCGTATTTTGTGAGTTTCTTCCAAAGTCTCTTTGATCCTGGATTTATTCGTAGAATGGAAGTAGGTTCTCAAAGATTTCATTGTTTTAAGACAGTACAGTACGAGTAATAACAATTGATGGACAACTGTTATATTTTAATAATCCCATACTTATATGAATTTACGTCGAATGAAGGATAAACCGGAAGACAAAGAATGGAAAGAGAATAATGGATAGAGAGACGGGAGAAAAAGACCAGTACGGGCACTTTGCAGCGCGTGCAATCTCCCGGACTCCGGACCACCTCAGCTGTCAATCATACCAGACATCAAAGAGAACGATGTTTGTGATCCTCGCGCGCAATAGATATCAGGCAATAAGACACTAGGGGAAGACAGATGAAATCAGAAACATATTAAATTTCGGTTTCTTCGCGATATGAGATCGGTGTTGTGTCACATGACCCCGATGTTTGCCAATATTGAGGCATACTGGATCAGAATGTGATTAGATTAGGCACCGCGACACTTTCCAGTCTACAGACCCAGCATGACGGAAAAAATGTAAATGCAACAACACAAATGTCACATGCCTATCTGTGTCAGACATCTCTTTGTAGAGGAAATAATCCCGGACTTATTTGTGAGAAAAACTCTCTGATTACCATTGATTAAGTATGTTCTTTTTACTAAGTGTTCCTGAGAATGTTTCCAATAATTATGTCTGTCATACACGATGTCTTCCTGAGATGTTCTTCAATTATTAGGTGTTTTCGTGTTCATGTACTATTCCTGAAATCTTAGTCCTTAGACAGGTTCTTTTTCATATAGTCTTCCTGAAAACGTCTTCCAATAATTCTGAATACATGCAGTCTTCATGAGAAGTTCTACCTAGACTCGTAATTAAGTATGTTCGTGTTCATTCAGTCTTCCCAAGTTATCCTAGTAACTTTAGGTATAATTTTTTTTTTAAATCTTCCGGAGTTCTAGTAATTATAAATATGTTTGTTTCCACTCAGTTATCATGGTTGGTATTATCTATAAATGCAGTCTTCGTGAGTTCTATAGTATTAATTAGGTATGTTGTGGGTTTCCTCCTGCCCTATAAACTGACAAGTCGTGATGTAAGTGAAATCATCTTGAAAGCGACTCTAAACCCCAATTCAAAAATAATTATTGCACTCTTCGTGAGTTCTAGTACTTGGATATATGTGCACATGTGTAATGTAGTCTTCGTGCCACGTTCCTCCAACTATGAGAACGGTAATGAAGGAGTCCCGAGAGACGCAACATAGTTCTAGAAACATAGGTTACAGTACTTAGGTTGCCCTCAGTTAATGTACAGTTAGAGATAATAAACTAACGTCCAAAAGAAAGTATACCAAGACTATGGAAGTACAAACTCCAAATAGAGAATTTAAAATATGATAAAGAATAAAGAAGTATTATAGAAAGCACGCGCTCCGTTTAAACGACTTGTGTTTACCTTAATGTTTTTATTATATATTTTTATTATTATTTATCCACGATGTTATGTACTTGCGTTGTCTTTATTTTTCGATATAGTAGATCTATGTGCAATTATCGAAATAAAAGTTCGCCATTATGTTGATGGGGATTTCAAGACTGAAACTAACATAATAGGTTTATTAAAGAAAGTTTATTAAAGAAAGTTTTAGTTACTGTTCATTCGTATTCTCAATAGTATGATACAAGTAGTTTACAGCACAATGGTTTGTTTGGTGGTCTATCCGCTCGAGTTCAACAACCTAAATGTATTCATTATATCACGTTTATGTCATAACACTCGTGCCAAACAAATTACTCTTACGAAAAATGTAACAACGTTGACACCCTGTGTTAACAAAAGCTTATGTTATTAATTGATAAATTAGGTTATTTTTTTTCACGAGTAAAAGTTCATTGAAACATTAACTGTACAGTACTAGTATATGTATAGTTGACGTTTGACATCACTTGTCATCACATCACACACATGACAAATAACTGAATTGCAGAGGCTTGTCAAGCTGTACAAAGCAATGTATAGGTTTATATAAACAGACACAATAAAATATTTACTTTTTGTCGTTTTGATTACATTTTGCCGCAACATTATTATAAAACATATTTGAACCTTGGATTAGATCAAAGTAGTAACTTTCTGTGATCCGAATGAGTAAAATAGTATGTTCAGTGTTGCTTTTACATATTTGAATGAAAATACCTTTTACATATTCTGGATATTTTTTTTAGTATGGCTGCATAATTCGTAAAAAAAAACCACAGTAGATCTACTTTATTTTTCATAATTATATATTCCGTTGATTATTTTACATATTAAAATAAATTGTTGATTTTACATATTCAATTAATTTGATATATCACGATAACTCAATATGTACATACAGTATATGGAGATTATAACAACATAACTGGAAATTCCATTATAATATTAACAAGAATTAAAGCTAAACATAAAGCTACATTTAAAAATTAATTTGATTTCATGATAATTGTTATTGTACACTGTATAGAGATTGATCAATGTATATATAGCGTCCTATTGCTCTTCCTAAGTATTATTATTTATATTATTATTATAACAATGGTCCATTCTACTATTGTGTCTATCAGCTGTCTACGGCGATACTGTAAACATGTTACGACAAATGATATGACAGTCAATGAGTTATTTGTCTAGTCATATTTTGTTTATACCTCAGTGGGTCAAGCCAGTGACCAGACTCGATCATTCAAAGCCTGATGTGATAATTAATATTGGCTGTGATCCATGAAGTGTGAGGCGACCCGCATACTGACTCCCAGGTGGCGCTATACAACGGTCAGACATGACGGCAAACTGATGGTGAGGCATTACGGTTACGAATGGTCTTCAGGCATTACGTTACGAATGGTCTTCAGGCATTACGGTTACGAATGGTCTTCAGGCTGAAAGGTTCGAACGTGACCCCACGTAGAGTGGTACTAGTATATTATTGTCTGGTTGGAAATTAGAACTAATGAATAAAGTACATGTAACCACCTTGTACTTATGCACAGGACACATATTTACCCGCTTGACATGATTTGTGAATGACGTGTTTTTAAATCCACAAATCCACGCGACGCGTGTGACTATACGAAACAACTGACAATTGTACTGTATATGGGATAGTATACTCTCTAATACCTCGAGTAAAAATACAATAATTGTATTTCAATTCTAGCGATCGACATTATATTTATACGAAAGAAGCCAAGGAAAGGTTTTCCCATATATCTAAATTTGCTCCAGTTTATGGCGGACATATAATGGAAGCGTGGCCGTGAGATCGAGGTCTACGTCATAGAGTACACGGCCCTGGCATTGTTTCTGATTTATCATCTGGATCCCACGAGTAATTACAATGGACAAATATTGCCTGCACAATGTAAACATGATAAATAGGTCCGTGGTTGTATACTCTCTATAATCACCCTAATTTAAAAATAACTGAAGGTGCACTTTTAAGTAACTATACATATTTGAATAAAATAACATGAATATTTAAGTGGTGTTTAGCCACAATACTAGAGTTGGGTATAGGTCTACATAGTAAGGTACAGAAAAGTGGACCTGTACAGTGACATAAGTATTCAATTATTAATCTTGAAAATGTGAAAACCATCATGTTATATATATGTGGTGCCATGGACATATGAACCCAGCACAGACCAGGGAGCCCTTCATCTGTGACAATTATGTAAATTACTGACGTACTACAATCTTGTTATTGTGATGTTAATGGCTGTGTTTTTGTAGGTGTAGAAATGCACGTAGTCTTAGGTTACTTCAGTTTTCAAGAAGCAACATATCTTTCTATTGGAGCACGTGCACACACCCACACTCTCTATATGTGTGTCTCTCTCTCTTTCTCTCACTCTCTCTCTCTCAATCTCTCTCTCTCTCTCTCTCTCTCTCACACACACACACACACACACACACACACACACACACACACACACACACACATTGTTCTGACATGCAGAATAGCTATATTGATACCCACTGTGTACTATTTTCATCGCCAAGTAAACCCGTGGAACTTTTTCTTGGTTTCATGAAGGTTAATTTGAATAATGTCTCCCGTGGAACATCAGAAGTTGTTAGTACCGTCCTTACAGGAACCCGGAACTGTGGACGGAAGTTGGAGGTAGAGGAAGCATCAGTACACGGGATAAGCTGGTCCTAGTTGGTTAGTTCTTGGCGTAGACTTTTAGTCTGCAGGAATGCAACGAATGAAATGCGTACATGGATATTTCAATACACATGCAGTAACGAAATGTGGTTAAAAGAAAGATTTTAGAAGGAGTTGCTTTGTAATTACATCTAGTATCAAAGTGTATCGATTACCTCCCTTGCTCGTGCAGTATACACACCGTCTTTTGATGTTCCACGTCAGATCTAGTTAATAAGGGCAGTTATCCCCCTTGTTTTGTGTGGTCTGAGCATTATCACATTTAGTAAGGAATTTGCCTCTCGTTATTCAGGCTGTTTGATGTCAAGTGTTGAGTTTGATTCAACTTTTATAGGACCGTGCTTGCAATGACAGAAAAGGGGTACAGCCAACACATCTCAGCCCTGCAAACTCTCACCAGTCCCATAACTAAGTTGTCCGACCTCAGCAGTCCCTACTGCTGCCCACTGTCCTTTCATGTACAACCTCTGATCCTGCTTTAAGGGATCATCATGTCCTCTGTGGTTACAAGGAATACCCGTGTTTTACAGAATCATGTATGTCATAATTATCAAATAGTTTCCTGGAATGCCTACATGTACGAATTAATTCGCCATGTGTAGGCGCGTTCAGGAGTTCTAATGGGCGTATAAAAATTAACCTTTTCTAATTACTATTTGCAGAGGGTTTATTAGGCATATCTATGGACAGATCAATATTTAACAGTTCTATGGTATGTACGACAAGATGCCATGACGATAAATGAATATAGGCCTACATGATACAAGACATTGAGATGTGTCTGTAGTGGTAGTAGTGGTCGCTGTCGTCGTCGTCCCCCACCCCTCACCCCCGGGGCTGCCTCCCACATCCAGTCTATCATCACAACAAGCACCCCCAGCTCTGTGATCATCGCTGCCAGCTCGACATCGGAGCTGCTCACATGGAATGTGCGAGCTTTAATGGCCGGAAAACCAGTAACTTGTGTTTCTAATTAAACCTCACTAATTGGTGAGAGATTCTGGCCGTCGCTCTATCCTCGTCGTAACTATAAACCGCACCAGTAGAACTTGAAGATGTCCTCTACGTGTTTCGTAAGCGCCATGATATGAATTGCTTGGACGTCACGAGAAGGAAGGCCTGTTCTGAACGTCATGCGGTTTACTTGAGAATTGGTTTACTTGTCATGAGAATTGGTTTACTTGATGTCATGAGAATTGGTTTACTGGATGTCATGAGAATTGGTTTACTTGTGGTTTACTTGTCATGAGAATTGGTTTACTTGTCATGAACATTGGTTTACTTGTCATGAGAATTGGTTTACTTGATGTCATGAGAATTTGTTTACTGGATGCCATGATAATTGGTGAGGATTGGTTTACTGGATTTCATGAGAATTGCTTTACTTGACGTCATGTGAATGGCTTTATTTGATGTCATAAGAAGTTGTGAGTTACGTGGACATTCCTGAGAAATTAAGTTGTTTGAAAGTGACAAGAAATTAGAAGTTGTCAGAATTGTCTAGACGTCATGAGACATTATAGTACAGACGGAGATGTCACAGATGGGTTCTCGATGTCATGGCACTTTGTCTGGGTGTCACGAGTTATCTAGATGTCATGAGACGAACTGTCCGACGTCTAAGATTGCAAGTCGTCTTCAGAATTCTATCCATTACATTATAGCTATCAATAGCATTAGTTCTTTATCCATTTCACTGATTGATCTGTTCAATTGAGAAATTAGAAATTATTACTACTATTAAATTATTCATTGTTAATTATCATTAGTATATTATAAATTGTAATTACATGATAACCTATGTGTAGTAATACTTGCTCGTATATGACGTTACTAGTATTTTACATGAAGTTATAAACTGTTTTACCTGGATTAATATTTAGTGTATGTAATAGTATATATTATACCAATAACTTTACCAATTTACCTATACATAATTATTATCAGAAATACATTAACATTTCATTATGTCCTAGTATAGAATTATATATTTGACTTTTTAAAATAATATAACTCCTCTTTGACCTAAAGCTTTTACACGGAGAAAACTGTACTGGGACATTTTGCCAGTAATTCTATTAAAAATAATATAAGGCCCAAACATAAAGACACATACTTACGTATCTAACAAATTCAAAATACAATCGTAATTGTCTTTTTACAAACCAAGAGACTTGCATACACTGAGTACGTATACATGAATACATCACTACAACACGTCTCTATTTAATTACCTGGTAGAGCAGGTGTCACCGTAGTTGTGCTCTGTACAGTTTACATGCTGCTGATACATGTTGTATTTAGGTTCAGATGTAGATTCATGAAGTATGCTCCTGTATTAAAGGCATAATATCACAGTTGATAGACCTGTATAATCGGACAAACGAATTTCGATCTGAGACTAATTACGCTTGATTTATCCATCCAAAAGCACTCGATAGTTATAAAACAAATAATAAATTTATATTAAATAGGGGAACGTTCCGCTATTTATCTTGTCTTGGATGTATCACTGTTCTAAGCACGAATGTGCGAGCAAACATAGTTAGGTCCTTTTGCAACATCTATAAAGAGCCGTTGGCCGTATTTGATTTAAACCCGACTCTAAGAATCGCAGAGGAGTTGCAGTAAAGATGTGGAGCGGTTGGAAAGCTTTTTGCAAGTACAAACATGATTTTATGTATTAGTATATATCAAGTTATACTTTGCAGTTATAGCTAAGAAAACAACCATAACTATCTGTGATATTATGCCTTTAATAAGACTAGTATTATTATTGAAGAATTATCATAGTATTGTAGAATGCCTATTAGTGTAGAAAACTTTTGTAATAATAAACTATTTTATTGTAAATATTTATTTTAAATTGTAAATATTTTATTGTAAATATAACATGACATCTACTGGTATTCATTAAATATATTAATATTACTAAACACATACTGAACATAGTTCATGTACACCACAGTCTTATTAAAGTAATATCCTAAACTAACGCTCAAACATATATAGCCTACTGTATATGATACTCGCTGAGATCTGATTGTAATGACATTGTGTAAACCAATATATATAGAATGGTACTATTATCAAATATTATTAATAATTTGGTGTGGTAAAGTAATAATTATTATTTTGGTGCCCTCTAAAACAATATAGCCTACTTTATTTGACATAGAATGGAATGTAAACATTGTAGAGCATTATTATGTTAAACCGAAAGTAATCAATTACGACGGTTCGTGTGGGATTACTTGTAATTTCGTAATTTCATTACTATTCAGTATTATTTTTTTGTTCACTTTTGTGTGTGAGAGCAAACCCGTAATTGATATATAAACGAACATATTCCCCATGTTTTTGTTGTCTATGTTTATTCTTCCATTATTTATGGTCTCATTCGATACGGAAATCTAATCTTCGTCTTCTTCCAGAAGTAAATGTTCTCGTCAATTCCTTTCCTTATCGTTTTAAATTCCAGTTATTCCAATTCCTAAACAATTGAACTATGTATACCAACTCATGCATAGTAAATTGAATGCTATAGCGTAGCTAATTCTCCATAGTCATTAGATGTCGACAGTTAATGGTAATAGTTGTCTGTGACTCTTGGATATTGTAGCTATTCCAAATTGGATTGTACCAATTTTTTTTATGTAAATCGGGGGACAATGTGTCTCCATGACAACACAGATTAGAAGACATAAAGAAGTTGTAAAGGGGACGACTATGACGTCGTTGTCCCATGACGATCTCAGTCCAAGAGTCCTCCCGTCCAGAACACTCGGTCCAAGTCATCCCGTTGGGAAACTTCCCCCAGTGTTGTCCAACAGCGGGAAAACAACACATGTACGATGTCAGCACTATAACTCATGTGGCAGTTTTCCGGGGTGATTTTATGTCGCTCTCGGAGGCCATTATACAGAGAGGAGCTTGTACTATTTTATAATTCATTATGCACGGAGTGGTTGACAGATCAAAGGAGAGATTAGAACATCAAAGCGCTGCTCCCTAGAGAGATTAGGCGGACTTGCTTCACGCTCGTCGGTCGTCACTGTATGCCCAGCTCACGGTAGGCAATGCATAGACTGGGGAAACAGTCCTAACTTTACCAATTTTTTACTCAGAACATATGACTGTCTGTAGTGATCCGAAACATGGCGTATACCTTATATCGACCGCTATCATGTAGGTCACTGTAACCTGTGGAAATCATCGACAACTGCTGTAACAACAGTGTTTCCTCCTTCGATGAACATTTGCGCTGACAATGGTGTTCATACTTTCACTGATCAACTAACATCTACTCTAACAATGATGTTCCCTCATACATATTCTAGCAAGGGTGTTTCATTTCCTACTGGTTGACAGCAATATATTATAACAATGGTGTACCCCTCTCAATATTAAATTGATTAACATTCACTAACAATTGTTTATTCCTTAAAACCTGTCGACAAGCATCCAATCTAGCAATGGTGTTCGCATATAACTAAGTCTCTAACGTATACATTTATGCATTTACACGGTTTTCACTTCACGCGTTTTATCTGAAAACACCTATTGATGAATAATCTGTTTTTCTTTTTTTTTTTATAAAGTTAGAGCCGTCTTGAGCAAGCATCAACCCAGACGCTATCTAAGAATTTTAATCTGTTGACAAAGGCATACCATAATTTGGCATCGCGTTTCAGTTCATTCTTAAAGGAATCCAGTAATGTCAAAACTGTCAGTGTTCACATGTGTTCACATGTGTTCAGATAGCCTGCAGGACATGTCATTTTAACTATTCATTGACCATAGGACATCTGAGATGCACAGTCCAGTCTCAATGCTGGCATAGTTACTTTTGTATGATAATTATACACGACATACCCATGTCCAGTCAACTCTGGCCACCATCGGCTCATCCTTGGTACTTGGCTTTTGACCATCGACTGCCCATAGGTCATCTGAGGCCAACACTGACCACTGCTTCGGGCACGCATGCAAAGTGGCTGAATTATGCGAACAAACATTTACCGGACCTTTTGATTCGGACATCAAACCGGACTTGTATTCCGATGTGTTTCCCACATGCTCCGGGACAGGGGAGGTATCCACTAGTTAGTCGTGTGCCTCATCATTATCTGAGTTTAATGACACATCAAGAGCTTATACTTTGTTCTGGCGGGTAAATATTCCAGGAAATATCCTGACTGATGTCTAACTCGCAGTCGATCGTCCAGACATTAGTGTTAACTTTAAATAATTCATCTACGCTTTCCAGTAGTAGATATGGTGAAGAATTACAAATACTGTGTATGTGTACAGACGTGTGGATCCTGTTAGCAAAGCCAGAGATTGGTATTGTTTTGCACTATCAGTATCTTATAACAATATCAAGAAGAAAATAAATTGTGCAACAATCAGGAATGTTAACTGAAATAGTAAGTACTAGTATACGCGATAGTTCTACATGTAGTATATGCGAGCATTGACTAGTTTAAAATAATATTGTTGCACATTTTTTCACATTCAAATTTACAAATCTATGAGCATATTTGTTTTAAAACCAGATGAAGGCAAAGCCAAAATTGTTTAACAAAATTGAATAAAGGAAACACGAAGCTATATAGTGATTTTTGTTTGACAATAAGAAATAAATGGCGATTAGAAATATTAGGCTATTTTTTTTATTATATTTTTAATTTCAAATATATATTTAGCTGGCTATTTTTGCTAGTTTAGATATAAGTAACAATTTTATTAGTAAAATATTATTCAGTATATTCTTTTAACACATTTGATTGAATGCTGGTTATACACAGGTAATGCATATTTACGGAAATAGTAACGGTATACTAAACAAGTCTTAACTGAAAAAAATAAATCAACTAAACTAAGTATAAAATATCACGTTTAATTGAAAGAAAACGAACACACTCACATATGTATATGAATGTTGACTTTTAATGTTTATTCTTGTATTGTAAATACTGGTGAACACGAATATATACCCCACAGTAACCTCCTAACAATCAAAATGCATTTGAAAGGTCGAATTGAATTATGTTTTAATTTATCCTGTGTGACTCAAAACGACACTTCTAAAGCAATTTACTCTTTGATATTGTGTGCCAAATTCTTCTAAAGAATATCGATTTAGCATAGCTTTGATCACTGTTACAATCTCAACTCTTCAATTTAGTGTCCTACAACCAACTGTTAAACAGGAGCTCTATGTAGTTAGTGTCCTACAACCAACTGTTAAACAGCTCTATAGTTAGTGCCTACAACCAAATGTTAAATATGAATCCTACTAAATTATTCTATTGTTTATATATACATAATAATAATTTAACAAATTGGCAACTTATAGCACACTTTCATAGACACTTGTTCACTATTTGCTGTATAAGATGTCTGTATTATACCGTAAAGTTCTTATTATGGTTTCCAGCAACCTGTATACTGGTGTAGTTTTGGTTTCATATTTTATTTTGATCTATTATTTTCTAAATACTAAAGAACAAATAATATTGCAAGTGTCCTACATTCTGAAGTTAAACTGTATATATTCATATTGAATACTAATGTTACTATAAAGGTTTCTTTTATTAATGTAATGGACATTTACTAAACAAGAAAATGCATACACTTGCCTACATACCTTATTAACATTAGTTAACGTCATTGTCTGAATTCAATGTCTATCACTGGCAATTTTGGGGAATTTTATCTCAGAAAAATAAATCCGTTCTCTTTCTTCTTGTCTTAATTCCTCTGTTTATCTTTCTATGCTACGGGTTCAGCCAGGATTGTCAACCTCCGTTATACATATCATTCGTGCAAATGACATTCTAGAAAATATCGTCGTTATGAAAGTACGAAAATAATTTAGAGAATATCCAAATTTAATATAAAAAGACATGAACAGATACATTTAGATGATGGAAGTAACGCACATAGAAACGCACACATTCTATTCAATCGGTAAATTTAAATAAATATATATCTTAAAATAATATAAACATAATTCCGCCAAAAAAAAAGAAGAGGATATGCGTACTCAGTGAAAATGCAAGTGAATTATTAGTTGCTAGAGCAACTGGATTTACATCAATGGTAAATGTACCTCCATCAACACAAATATGAAGAAGTCTCGTATACAGGACTGGCAGGTTTCATCGTGTTCTCTCGTCTGTCGAAAACATTAATAATTTGTATAATTTATTCACTAAACCTGAAACCTTTCATGTAATTGCTTATGTTATTGCAAGTCTTATCTATTATGTACTTTACATAAAAAAAAAAAACTAATGTTAGAGTTTAACATATCAAGCTAACCCTATTCGCGGGGAAGGTAGACGGGCAAGCAAGCTCTGGAACCAGTCTGGGAAATCGATACGAAATCCTTTGATCTCCCGCCTCTTACCGATCTTCTATATTTCCCCTTATAATTTTAATAAGCAAATCACATGAACACTGCTTTAGCTAAAGTGTCCTCTATGTTCCCTGTGTTCTCTGTGTGAGACTAAGATTGCCAGGCAGGAATATATTGATTCACTTGTTTTGTATTTTCAGATGAAAATAGTGTTGGATTCCTTGCAAGTCTACAGACAGAAGTTCCACTGACAGCCAGTGCGCTGTATACTGTAACACCACTCTCATAGACTATATCAGTGAAATGTGGAATTAGAATATACTACATATATAGCGCTGCCAAGAAAGTAAAAGTATATGTAACTTGTGTACAAGCTGTCGACTATTACTGCCAAACATAGCCTCATATATAAAGTGAAGGCAAATATAGTCCATATCAAATCTACTTATTACATATTTATTTGAAGGGATTCCCTGAAATAAAGTGTTGCCTTTTTATTTCTCAGAATATCTAGACTTGTTTCACTGTTCATAGCAGATACATTATATTTAATACAACTATTTGGATGAGAATGTTGTCTATACATGAAATAGACTTTGTAAGTGAAATTACACTGAAGTATGGAGTTATAGTGCGGCGTTAAGGAAGTGGGTACATAGCTTACGTTGGAAAACTGTTGTTATTGTAAGAAAGTAGGTACAATTTAGTTCGGATGCTATTGCACATCTAAGCTGGGAGAAAGTTGCCTTTGCAATACTATTATTGGAAAAGAACAATTGTACATTTATTATCGTTAATAGAGTAAAGTTTACAATCAAGACTTTATATCAAGAAATTTATATTTGTCGTAAATTACTTAAATTATTTTGTAAAGCATCTTAATCTCGGTTGTATGTTCCCGGTGAGATGGTAGCCTATATACAGAACATTCAGCATTCAGTATACCCGGGTAATATCTTATAGTATTACCAGAGTAGTATCCGACTAGTGTTCTAGAGTAGGCAATAGGCATACTGTATTATTGTAATACCCGAGTCAATAGTATTCTAAAGTATTACCCGAGTTGTATTTATAGATAGTAATACCCTAATATAGTATTACCTGAATATTATCATATAGTATTACCCGAATAGTATTATCCTAGTATTACCCGAGTAGTATCCGAGTATTACCTGTGACAGGCATGGTCGGACTGTAGGTACCTCGGAGCGGCAGAGACGTACTGTAATAGGACACTATGTCAGTAATACAACAAATGTAGTATGTGCATGAATTGTGCATACCGAATGGGCTATGTTTTAATACCGTAGTACAATTAACTGAATAAATAGCAGTGCATGCTTATCATTACATATAACATATGTTATGACTGCATGTCAAATGGAAATTTGAACTTTTTGTTGTATGTTGACAGCCCTTAACTAAAATCTATAATTAACCGTTTTGTTCTGCTGATGTGCTGGTTTTGTGGTATGGTTAAATCAAATTAAATTAAAAGTTCACGGTCTGTCTACTACGTGAAGGGGGCTACTACAGATGTTATACTACTAGGACACTGCTTCATTCCATTCATACAATCTGGTGATTGTTGTTTCCTCGTGTTAACTTCACGGTCGTGGCTATCTTTATTCAGATGAGTTTCACTGTGCCGTGAGTCATCATGATTTTTCAACGAAGGTCAAACAACTATACTCAATTATTTGTTGGCCATAAAATACGTTAGTTGTCTATAGTATTTGCAGAGGAAGAAATATATAAAACAATGCTGTGAATGTTTACCGTATATTACAAATGTATACTAGACTACTACAACTATATAAAAGTGGTCTATATTAATTAGCGCCATGTTGCTATCGATATATTCTATTGACCGATGTGTAAACTTTCTATAGTTGTGATTGTTCTAAGTTGTAATTATTCAAACACGCGCCCTCATCTTTGTATCCACCATACACTTCATTGTGTTCCATTATCACTTTTACATCTTCACATTTTCTATTTTCGTTTGCTATGTTATTGTCATCAAAATAACTAGTGTTTCCATAACATACAAGTTTAGACAGTATGACTACATAATACATTGAGCAAACTTCACAAACTTAAATGGTATTAATGGGGTTATTTGGAACTATACAGAACATAGAAACACATCTTTCTTCAGCAAAGTTTCAAGGCATTTGACAAGTAAGGTCCGAGGAGTTGTCTCCCTTTCGTTTTGAATCTTTTCCATCTTAGTTATAAAGAAATGAAGATGCGACATATTTAGTTGATGAGTTGAAAGGTCACATGAATCTCGGCGTTGTACACAACGTGTCAAGTTACACTCGCAGTTTGTTCATTAGGCTCATACAGTATGCATGTTGATTCTTACGGTAGCGTCAAATTTATTGTCCATGAGTCGCTTCATTAAACCTCTTCTCTGGCGTCTGAGCCATTGATCCACCACGCGCCAAATGTTGGTTTGCCCGAAACACCTCACCTGGTAGATGGAAGTACAATGTTTGGAGTTGTAGTGATATCCAGTTGAAGGCTAGAACAAGGTAGTAAACTGTAGGCTACCTTGTCTTAATCACATCTTCATATCTTCACTAGGACGACCAGAATTTCAGACGAAAGCCTCAGAATACAAAGAAGATGGTTCTCATATCCTCCAATCTTTTAACGTGTGAAGTTTATTTTCCTAGCACTTCACCCGGAACACGAGAACCCTGGACGACTCTCCCTGGACAAGGAGTACCACGAGGTTGAGAGAGTTGCAGTCGGGGGTGAAGGTCATCTGTGTGACTTGACCCCCCAGCTGTATACTGAAGACCTCCAGACCTGTGTTATGACACCACAACTTGAGAACTCCTTCTGCACAGACAGAGGCAACCGATTGGCCATAACAACTCACTGCTGTCAGAAGAACCTGCAAATATACAGCATACAGTAGATCTATTTGTATATTAAGCTGTATTAACGAAAAGAAAGTATGCAGAATCACCAATATATATAATATATCCAAGCTAGCCAAGCTAGCCAAGCTATTATAGACTATCAAACAGGTTATGAGTGTTTAATCTACCAAAGGTTTTACCAATGGATGGATCTGATCGGTCTACATATTATGATACATTATTATCGATGAATCCGAAACCAACTCAATTCAAGATGTACATGTATATTAAATAGATGCATTCGTCATGTTTTACCTTTTTGTTGTGTTTGGTAGGAGGCGCTTTCATCCCTACTGTCCGTTCATACTGTAAGTCGTACATGAAGACGTAGCCATGGTTAGTTCCAACTGCTACAAACTTCCGAACCAGAGGCTGGTGGAAGCACGAGATGCCACCAGTACACTTCTCCTCACAGTCAGACTTGTAGAACATCACCAGTTTCTTGCTGTCGGACATGAGATCCCAGAAGACTCCGTGCGGCTCTCCGCCTAAGAGCATGGTGTGGTCGACATCAGGATATATCGTCTCCCCCAGCACTGGGATGGTGGACTTGGTCCTGAGACATAACAGAAGGTGTCCTGTGTCCTGCTCGACATCTATTGCCGCAAATCGGTACGGGTGTTCCTGTTTGCCAAACCCTCCGTACTTCTTCCAGGTGGCTTTTATCCCCTCGTAGTCCTCCTTAGTGACCTCTGCTTGGAACACCAAATATCTGTCTGATTTACTCAGGAGGATCTTCATGCTGGTGAAATCAAACATCTTCTGAATTACTGTTGATTTCTTTACGACCTTTGCGTGAAGGTCGATCTGATGTACAGTGACTTGTGTATCTCGTGTTACAGCATACGCAGTGGTTTTGTCATTGGACAGAGTCAAAGCTACAACATTGGGTGGAAACATTCCTTTCAACAAGAAATCTCCAGTTTCTAGATCAACACATTTCACTTCTTTCTTCTCCCTGTTGAATACGATGACGTTGTCATTGAGCGTCACGTGTAGTTCGTCAGTGACAAAGTTTACGTTCATGGACTTCTCCAATCTTCCATCCCCACAAGACCACAGTCCAAGTCGTCCGTCTCCTCCTCCTGTCACCAGCTGATGCTTGTTCCTGAAGACAAAGCACCTGGCCTTGGTGTTGTCCAGCAGGGTGTTGGTGATCACATCCGGTTCTTTGGTAGCCAGACAGGGGAATGTTGGAATGAGAAGAACTCTGTCGCTGTCATCGAGGACAGCATTGGCACTGCTGTGTAGTTGCTTGAGGTACGTGTCGTGTTCATTGGGAATGACGTGGGCGAGAATGTTTGCAGCCAATATCATCAAATCATCGAGTTTGTTCTTGTTTGTTTCCAAGAATTCCTTGACCTTTCTAATCTCGTTATCATCGTTTTTCTCCAAGAATTCTTCAATGTCTGACACCACTTTGCTTTTAGAATACGCAGATAGCATTGCACAAAGAAAGACAAGATTGCAGTACACGTCCCCCTTGGCCATTTCTGAATGCACCACCTCTGCTGCCTTGTTGAGGTGATATGAGACACAGGCTAACTTCCTGGTGTTGTCAGAACTTAGTGGTTGAGGAAGGACTTGTCTGTCAGCCTCCAGAATAGTTTTCTTTCTCTTGGACAGATATATATCCTTCTTGACTCCAGTCTCTGCCATGTAGACCTCTAAGAGAGTCAGATGCAAAGTGTTCTTGACATCTCCTTGAAC
>JAVCKZ010019232.1:0-19933 GCA_034780755.1 Lepetodrilus elevatus | reverse complement strand
GTAAATTCTAAAAATTCGAACAGCCGCAAATCTAATTATTTTAGAGCGTACGAATAATTAGAGTAATTACGGTAGTACTGGTATTGCGTATTTGAAGGATTCACTGAAATGGCTAATTGCTAATCATATTCAGTGTTTGAATTAATAAGGATCTGGGGGTCATTTGAAAATGTGCAGGTATCTGTGTGACCCCCTGAAAATTACAGATTGTACCACCATTAACATTGGGCCTATGGAGAATGACCCCCTTATTATTTTAATTTTTTCGAACATCGATATTTGTATAGCAGACAAAGGCTGACATATTTATGTATACTGCAATTTACACCTAAACATGTGGGAAAACACTGGTTTTCCGTAATAATACCCAACACATACTTGAAAGAAAGAAAAAAGAAGATGATACCACAATTAAAAATAGTAAAATTTACTACTGTATATCCCACCATGATGTGTACTATCTGTTGTAATTTACGTCCTGTTTGGAAAATACCCCTTGCCACTGCCCACACTTGAAGTATACGCACTACAAGTAGTTCCTTATAGCCTATATCAGCTGGCTTTATGTCAGTCTTTATACTAGGCTTGTCAGCTCCAGATATAGAGGCACTTGACCTTCACCCCAGTGGGTAAGGTACGTGTAGATATGGGGATCAGCTGATTGTTGGGTAGTCTGCATTGCCATTGGAACCCTGCCGCATTGTGGCGACTGCATGTTGCGTGAGGTAAAATTGGTGCATAGAAAGTTCAGTGTTCCGAAGGTACAGTTGTGAGCTGACATCTGAACCTTGGCTGAGACCAAGCAGGTGGGTGATAATATATACGTAATACATATTTTTTTAGCAGTTATTTACATAACATGCATAAGTAGTTGTTATTCTCTAATTGCGAGCTGGCATAGTTGCAAATGATTTGTTCTTGTTAACAACATGCACTTTGTCAGTAGATCTAAATTGACGTGTTGCATAATGTTATTTGATGAATCATAATGCACAATTTCTGCTTTAAATTCACAACAGGAAACATTTTGACGAAAGCTGTGTTATCTTGTTTTATGTGAGTCATGCACATGTAGTAAACAGATATAGTGAGTGGGTGATTATGCAATGACAGTTAAACTCCATAATCGCTCACTGTTTCCTATGTGACTCGCATATATCCAATTGATTTATTTTGCGATAAAAAAAATAGTTGGAGGGGAAGTTATTCATCACTCTTCATATATGTATGGCTGTCTGAGTGAGTGTACCACATGCACATATTTTCATGAAAGTAGGCCAACTATTATTTGTTTTTGTTACAAATTATGGTAAATGCACGTGTTGTTTTATGTTGCCATGTACACAGGTGTTTTACTGCTATTTATAGCACATGCAGTTGAAGAAAGGGGAGGTGGCTAAGGGTCATTTTGGGGTCATCTTCAGTTGAGCGGGGATTGTTTATTGCCAGAAATAATGAATATATTTAAGTCATTATATCATTATGTGTGTGCTAATGGTAGGGATTATAGAAGCTAGTAATACCTGTGAAAACCTCCTTTGACGGTTGACTATATGATTATTGCTTCAATTGGGAAAAACATGTACACTTTTAATAGTTTTACACCCAGTTCATAGAAATCTATATACAAATGTTGACTGACTAGTATTCATGGTTACGATGGTAATGGTATAATGTTCTTTCCTGGATTATGTATAGTTATCCTCACCACTCACTGGGCAGCCCGGGGGTCACTATAGGTCAAGAACCTCTTGCTCCGAACAGTTGCACTGTAGCTACATTGTAAGCAAATGCTAGAGACTAGCTACAAATGTCAATCTGCTTGTATGAACCACAATAGTTATAGTACTAGTAGCTAACTGTATTTTCAAGTATTTTAGCAATTTCAACATGTTTCATACCATGTACACTGTACTTAGTATTACAACCGATTCTTAAAATTATGAGTAGTCAAGCAGTTCATATGCATGCAAGTCATGATATTAGTGAAAGATTATAGAAAGTGACTTTAAACCCCAAATCAACAACAATCTTAAAATTACATATAATACAAGTTACAATCTCTTCTAGCTATTATTGCTTTGAGCACCAGGGCCCAGTGTATTATCAGATTAGTGAGCTAGCTGGAGTTCACTAATATCCTTCCATTTCCTTAAATGTTTTACTTCCACTTCCAGCAATTACATGTCCACTAAATCACATGAGCTATTTTAAAATTGTATTTGGTCACTCACTGGTACATGCATATTTGTCCTGGTAATCTTTGTGTCAGCTCTTCTTAAGTTCTTATCGTCACAAGTTGATGTAATATTATTTCCACTAATAATTTGTTATTTATAATTACGGTAAGCAAATAAGGTACTGTGCTTGATACCATTCCAGATGCAACCTCAGATGTCATATGAAGAAGCATTTGCGATAAGTTCCCACTCTCCATGCTGGATTATGTACATGTTATTTAACATGTTACAGGATTTGCAGTTGCCTTCATGGAGGGTTAACATGGTAAAGTAAGATACCCGGGTTTGATGTTCTGTTTTCTGATGTTTTCAGTTCTGTGAAAGCCGGAACAAAACTATGGCCGACCAGGAGTGTCCCTGCTCTGGTGAGATGGAATGTCAGAGGGGAGACGACTCCTGCCTGCACAGATCCGAACACGACAGACTGATAGTGGAGAACGAGACTCACTCAGGAAACCTGCCCGACGTTAGCGACGTCGTAAACTGCGAGAAGGGACAGACACGCGAGGGAGACAACTCTGACGAGTCGGAGACGGACCACTCGTGCGACTCGGACTGCACTCACAGCTGTTCCTCCAGCACTCGCGGGTCTCCGCTGCCCACCAAGAAGTTCCTCGATGATAAAGACTTTGTGATAGGCTCCGAGAGCCACCTGCCTGGCAGCGTGATGGCGCTCTCCTTGAAGATGGGGTACGAGGACTGCGACAGCTGCGTGACCAGCACCAACGTGACGCCAGTGCCGTACAGGAAGTTCCGGCTCCCAGAGTCCGACACCGGCACAGATCTGCTTCCGATCTGCCGCATTTGTCAACTTCCTGGAGATGACGACGACGATGATGTTCTCTTTTCTCCGTGTCGCTGTTCTGGCTCTCTCAGATACGTGCACTACTCATGCTTACTGGTGAGTACAATGTGAATACCAGTAAAATAATATTTATCAGTCCTGAAATTTTACATATTCTGATGAGTTATATATCAAGATGTTTTTTTAATGTCAAACTTCAGATGCATTTTTCATCATGTTCATATGCCAGCTAAGATATTATTGCTATATATTAAAAGGAATCGTGTATATTTTCTAAACTATCGTCAAAGTCATTAATCTTTCACATAGTCATGTTTATTTTCCTGATTGTAACATACACTTATATTGACATACAAAGTAAGTTTTGTTTTTATTTGTCTTTATAGAAATGGATCGACGTTTGCTCACGAAAGACGAAGAAACCTCCGAAATGTGAACTCTGCTTCTTTCCTTATATCAGACACAAGAGATTCAAGGTTGGTATTCTATATCCACTTTCTTCATTTCAAGCTTGCATGTATTAAATTATATCCATGCATATTTATATTACTTGTTTGTCTTTTCATCATGTTGTGCCCTCAACAATTAACCACCAAACTATGATGGTTATTTTTTTCTCTCTTAAATTGGTTTAAATTATAAATTAATAAAATCTAAAAGAAAACAATCGTATCTACGGTATTAAATATTCTGTGCTAATTGTGCACCTAAATACATAATAAAATCCATGTACATCGAGCAGTGATATATTCAATATGGAATGTTAATCAGTTAACATGGTTAATTAACATCTAAATTGTTACGTTTATTATTATGATTAACGTTATCTTTTAAATTTGGATTTTAGCTTTGTTTTGCGCATACAATCTGTACAACTTCAAGCTCTCTAGGTAATTGCTTCAAACATTAACAGTGGCTATTAGTCGAACTTCTAAATGGTATCTGAAAACTTTCTCCAAAAATTAAATCTTGGCACCAATGGCATATAATTGTTTGTTCCACTAAGGACTGCAAATCATCTGCATACTGTTGTTGGATGTTCATAGTGATGTGTCACAGATAAAAGCCATATGTTTATATATTAGAAATTTGTACAACAGCTTGCCTACTGATTAATACAAAGTTGTCTTTTTCTGATATTGAAAATGTACATTTATCATTTTGGATTGGTTAATTGTTGAATAGCATAATGTCATGTAAATTATGTATGTATATCATGTTTTAATTAGTTTTCTTATTTTGTGTCATAGTGATTTACCATTTACATTATTATATATGTTCAATATTCTTCTATGACTATAATATTTCAATTTACAGCTTTTCTATTTTTATTTAGTACAATCTACTCATCATTCTGTACTTTTATACCAAAAGTATATTATTTGGCAGCATAATAATTTTTTTAATTAATATAACTGGCCTTTCATTTTTACGCCACCTCATGCAATCAACAAAAGATGATTCTCAAATACATTTATTTTTAAAGTTTATATAGACTGTAGGCATTTAATATGTTTTCATTTGCAAAGATGTACGAGCTTGACAGATATACGCTTGATAACCATGTTAACTTAGAAACACATTCTCAATTTTGAATTCGATACCAGTTTAATATTTTTGGTTGTAAATGTGAAATTATAATTGAGAGTGTGAAATTGAGTTTTATTTGGAAATTGTAATCTGGTTCTGAACACTGCTGAAAAAAAAATCAGCTGAATTGGCATTGGCATATTTAGCATTGGTTGGTTGGTTTCGGTGGTGTATAGTATCAAGCATATCCTTACAACATGTTACATAATTTAGAGCAGATTACTTATGTTATCATATATAGATTATATATTTTATTGTATATTTATTTGTGTCCTATTGATCAATATGTCCGTAATAACTTGCTGGTGAAATGGAGCATTATATACCAGCTGTAGCACTCTGAGTGAACTCCTTACGTATATAATAAATATTGCACATTGGTGTCTTAATAATCTTGTGAACACCAAGTCTGAATTGCTTAAGTAGAAATAGTGCAAATCAATGTACAGTTGTCAATATTAATAATCTTATTCAACATGATAAATTATACACATTCAACCACTGTCAAAATCACCATGAGCGTTCTATTGTCAGTTATTGCACTATTGATTGTAGGACATTAGATATAGTGATAACAAAAGCATATTACATTTGGCTGACTAATCACTTTTTTCCAGTTCCCTTTCTTTGCCTTTTATCATCATATGTGCATGTGCAGAGTCGAGCGAATTCATTTTGGACTTAAGTAATGGCAGCCCCAGCCATTCTAGCATATTGCCCCCATTGGGTGGAAAGACCGAGACCATTGATTCTATTCGGACGAGATCTCCGGCAGATCTAGGAATTTCTCCATGTAGCTCCGGTGACATGTCATGTTTCTCTCCATGCATGTGAAACATGGCCGCCCGCTACTCGGCAGGTCAGGCCAGGTCAAGGCCGCTGCACATCACGCTCTGCACACGCTCACCATTGGCCCCCATATATATAATATTTCTGTATTTTCAGCTGGGTGTTGGCGGCTGATCTAGAAAAGTTCCCGTATCAGAAAATAACCAAATGAGATCGAACGATTGAATGAAAAGCAGTACATAAGTGGGAAAACGACGACTAGCAACACCTTCCTTGAATGACCTTGAACCTGGGTGATATAAAAATGGTATATATGTCAGGTAGTTTTTTTTTACCTTCCTTGTTACTTTGTTAGTTGCCCATACCTCATGACCTCTCGTCACCCGTGTTAAATATCTCCTTTTTTCTCTCGTCCTTCCAGTTCCACCACTGGCGACTTCCGAGGGTGACGCCCCGCGACAAGTGTCTCCACCTGGCGTTCTTCTTCAACCTGGTCATCATGGTGGGCTGCGCCGTCGCCACCGTACTCTGCTTCCTGTCCGACAAGGGGCAGATAACCAACCTGCCGAAGAACAAGGTGGAGCTGACCTCGGAGGAGGTCATCACTCTGGCGTGCGGAGTCTTCTTCTTCGTGTCCTTCTTCATCGCCATGACGGTGGAGATCAAGGCCAAGCACACTGTGTATAAACTGTTCATTAAGTTCCTCACTCAGAACACCGAGTGGCAGATCGAGCCGTACGACCGCTCCAAGGATCCCAAGTATAACATGTTGCCATCACACGTAGTGTGAGATGATGGACAGAGTCTGACAGTGGCCTGTTGTATCAGGCTGACAGTGGCCTGTTGTATCAGAGAGACAGAATGGTCTGTGGTATAGGGCAGACAGAATGGTCTATGGTATCAGACCGACAGAATGGTCTGTAGTATAGGGCAGGACATTGTTATTGGCAGAAGAAAAAGTCACATTTCTTTAGTACAAAGAGGAAAACAACATGGATTTCTCCACTATTCAGTTTTTAAAAACTCAATTTGTACTGTTCACATTTATCATTATTATTATTATTATATATATACAACTTGCTTACTTCTTTCAGTGGATTGGCGAGATTGTACACTGGTTTTATACAAAGGAATGTGTATGTTTGTCAGTTGTGAATAAGTGGATAATATTTCTCGTAATTATTATTATTATTAATTTATGTCCCCACCCCTCACCACCACCACCCCTAATGAAAAGAGGTATAAAAATAGACTTAAAAACATACTGAAGTTAATTTCAATTTCCTGAGAGATTTGACATATGGTTATGTATTATGTTCATTTCACATGTTTCCTCGCTGCTATTGGAGCATTACCTCCACACGCAGAATCAGGAATTAATAAAGCTCTGGATGATGGAATCAGTTGTAAGGCTGTCAGTATCATCTCTATTAATCACATGACATTATCAGTGTATATACCAACATAAAATACCTCAGTCATATGGCTGACAGCCTTGTAGCGTACATCTGTCGGCAGGCTATCATCACTCGTTCATTGTAAACTGTTGTATGTCTCTCGGATTTGGAAATTGAATTCAGTGTGAAGATTTGGACTTTGCATTATGAATGTCTGTCCAAGTTATATTTGAAGTCTGCTAGGGTTGGATTAACCTCCCTTGTGCTATGCTCACTTTTATTCATTAACCCTATATGAAACTTGTCAATGTAATTGACGGTCTCCCTGTGAGTTTTATTATGGATGAGCACTACCTATTATATAGTATTATTTAAAGTATGTTTATGTATAGTTGTCTGTGGAAAGTTGGAAATCTTATTTTTTTCTTCTTCAAATTTTACTGCAGGTATGCTAAAAATAGGCCATTGTAAGGTGAATTAACCCTTCCCCTGTGGATCCTCCTGAAATTTACTGAGAATGATAATCAGGTGAACACTAAACAGGATCGGATCCAACTCAATTTCAACAGGGGAATGGTTAATTTAACAAGTCGGGTCAGAATTACTAGTCTGAACCAACGTTGTCAACATGTTGTGTGACTATAGATGTTTTAAGGGTACAATTTCAGTATTTATATCGACATGAAGTGCTTGGTTTTGCTGAACGTATACAGCATCATATTTTATTCTGAAAGAATTGCTCGTGGAAAATAATTGAACTGTTGTATGTCTTGGCATGCGTAACTTCAATACCATAGTGGAAACCGTAGTGTTGTTATTGTCAGATCGAGAGGAATGATTTTTAGTTACTTTTGGACCTCTTGATTTTGTAATCTGGATGTTAATTATGCTAATGTGTGCGAAAGACAGAACTTTACTAAGTCGTGCACACATCTGTGATATTTTGATTATTTTTGATTTATTGCTCGTAGGTTTGGAATATTTCCCAACTTTTATTTGCTTCTCCTTGCCATTATCATCCGCTTAAGAAACATCCAGGTTTGTCAAATGACGAGGTCCAAAAATAGGGGAGGAAGCGATTCATGATCTGTGGATAAAAATAGGAAATGGTAGCGGTTTGGTTTATTATGTAATGAGTGGTCTGTTTTTGGTAATTCAGGGTATTTTGGCAATTATGTTCTGCTATTGCATAAGCACGATTGATCAATCAAATAGTTTCAGTCCGCCCAAGATACAAACCTGTTGCCCCTCTTTACTGAATGAACTATTCCATTTCTGGTGGTAATTTGAACTGGTCACACAAAACCTTGCTAAATGAGACAGGGAGTGATGTGACTGATGTATGTGTTAGATGATCAGGGGGTGCTTCTGTAAGGGAATACTTTGTGTCTTTGTAGGTCTAACTTGAGTTGATAGGGTTGTAAGCTATCCATGACAGTTTATGATATTGACGTGATTTGTGAGAAAGATGATCTTTGTGGGATACCAGCTGTTCGCAGCGGTTGACTGTTAACACAATGTGAACTGATGCCTGGCCTGATCATGTGAACATTGATGAACGATATGTACATTATGATGCATATCAATAGATACACTCGAGAGATGAGTTGAATTGTGTACATGTAATTGATTTTAATCATGTTTTCTCAAAATGTGTTGCATGGTGATGTTCAGAGAACAAGAGTTAGTGCGCTTTTGTATCTTAGCAAATAGCAGCTTTTTTTTGTGTGTAAAATCCACAACTATAGAACCAACAATATTGAACACAAGACACCTTACCTAAATAAATTAATTAAATTACAGTAACTGATAAATCTACCCTGCAATATATCTGATATTAGGTATGATCTCAAGTCCATTGGAGATTGCAATGTGACAAAAACTGTATTAATTTGTTTTAGTAAGTTTCTTGTGTTCACAATGCATAGCAAAACGTATCACTGTTTCAAAGGATGACTTTTAAATGGTTTCTTCACCAGTAGTGTACAGATCTATGCAACAACTTGGTAACGAGTTTCCCTCCTTCTCTGAACATGAAATTTACCATGTTTTACGACCGATAGCAGTTCCTAGGGAAACCTTCCTGACCAAATACTGATTGGTGTACAACTATCTCAATGTCCATATTATTGTTGCCACCATCTGTAAATGTTTTGTACACTTTATGCATAAGGATGGACATTTTCAAGCTAATGTTTTAACTTCCTTATGTGGCACTGTTTAAAAAAAAATAAGCTGGTGTGTGACTGATATGAGAATGGTGCTAAGATTGTATGTAAAAGTGATACATTTTACTGTACTGGCTTGCATTTAGTTTTCAACTTTTCTAATAGTTGCATTGAGAAATACTGTCATCAGATTCGCATGGCAATTTCAGTCAAAGTATAGAATTGACCAATTTCTTGTAATTTTCCAATACTGTGTACAGATAACAATACCTGATAAGTGTTGTATATGTTGTGGTGTAAACCTGCTACTTATGTGAATGTATGTGTCTTTGTTGTTTGAACAGACCCAAATTTGCCAGTCAGCGTGCATGATAGCAGACATGCTATAGCAGACTGATCATGGAAGATGGCAGAGTGAATTGTGTTTGTCACCACAGTGCACCATTGAATGAATCATTTAGTGCTGTGAGAGAATTATATATCGCCATTGTACAAAAACATTATTTAAAATCTTATATATACTGTTTCTATTTTTAATAAAATCCAGCCATACACATTGTGAATTTGTTTTGAATCCAGGCTTACGTGAGGGATAATGTGTACTCTAACTGTACATTATTATGTGAAGTGAATTGTCCTTCAGCTGATGATGTTATTAGGCTACCATGTGAAGTTCCATTGTGTGGATCTACCATAGAACAAGAATTACACTGCACACAAGAGTGCAACTCAATAGTATTGTATCATTGTTGCACTGTGATTGCTTAGGGAAGAACACTCGGCATTTTAGTCCTAATGGTTTAGACTACGTGTTTTTTCTACCATTTTTCAAATTAACATACTGGTAATGTGATCTCGCCATCTGTGAACAAATTTGACGAAAACGAGATTGTGTTTGAAAATTACCCTATAGTAAACGCTTACGTGTTATATAACATGTACATGTATATGTAGTTCAGTGTTCTAGTTGATGTCTGGAATACTTCAACTTTGTATAATTAGTTTGTGATATTATCCAATAAGTATAAGTTGTAGTATGTATCCATCATCAGGTTACATGGTTAAAATCCATTTCCACAGAATTTCAGTATAGGCCTAATCCACAACATTTGACACACAATGAGTAATGGGTATACCAGATATCCTATACAAGTACAACGTCGTTTAATGAACAACTAGACAGGTGTGCGAATAACAACAGATTATGTGCACTTTAATCTGAGTACTATATATTCCGATGACAGACACTATATGTACGGAGGTGCAAGGGAGATATGACGGCTGTTCTCTGACTGGGGGCAATGTGTACACACTGTTGATGTCTTCCTTGTGGGCCTCTCGTACTCCCAAGTTAATGCACACATCCATCACCATCTACTTACCAACCCTTCTACAGCACGTTACCATTCTGCTCGACCAACCCTTCCACAATTAGTATTAGCATTCTGCAAGAGTAGTCGCGTGAAGTGAGTATTGGCATCAACCTTGGAACCGGATATAAAGATTCTGTATACTGTATCTAACGTCCCTCAAGAGTCAAGAACATTCCTTGATTCGTGTTCTTGCTTTATATACTAGGTTCAGGAATATCCCATATACATTTATATATTTATTTAATATAATTATGAACATTTCTCGAACATTTCATTGAATATGTTTTTCCTACAAAAATGGTACGATCCTTTTGAGTAGTATATAATATTATATATATAGACAACCCTATATATCAGCACTGGCAATTTTGGACAGAGGAACATTCATATAATAGTCGGATTGTATGTATGCAATTGGTGTCAATTTATTTGTACTGTGCTTGCATAATGTATTAAGATTATATATACTCGGTGCAACGGGAAACGATCAATACAACCAACACGTGAACATGTTGTGTGTGGCGTCTCCGCCAATGACAGAATATGCACATACATAGGCATGAACATAGGCAAAATATGTAACTCGCTATTCATGACAGTGTATGTTGTTGGTTTGATGTCTGGTTATTCATACTGCATGCATTCACGGCTAAATTGACAATGTATTAGTACCGTTTTAGGGCCGTACAGTATCAATAAGTAGGACAATACGTGTATGCTATACACGTGCCATGCATATACGTGTATTATATATGCCTTGTACGCCATTATTATATATGCACTAACCATATTATATTATATCAGTATCGATATGGTTCTGCATGCATGGTTTAAGAGCACACGAAATATAACCATGAGTTATGTCCTGTTCAGAAATCGTGCGGTAACGCTCGTAAATGTCGTTACCGAATTATAGTCTATGTATATATTACATAGGCATACAAACAGGTACACACACACACACACACACACACACACACACACACACACACACACACACACACACACACACACACGCACTCACACACACACACACACACACACACACACACACACACACACACACACACACACACACACAACCCCCGAAATTGCACCAAACATATTTGGTTAAATCTGTGTTGAAAACATAGTTAACAATTTCAATATAACATTTTTTATTGATTAACTTATATTCTCCTGGAATTGCTATAGGCATGCTGTTCATTTCGTTTAAATAGTTGTGTTGCATGCACGTGACTGTATTGTCGAGCTATACTCATTTTGACGAATGGTCACAGTCACTATGTCCCGGGGTAGTGAATTATTCCGGTCCACGCGTGTGTATGAATATAAACACGGCGAGTCGTATTTCGTACGTGTTATTCATAGAAAACCGACTGTCGGTGTATACAGAAAACGAACCGCTGGTAGATACAAGCTTTCTATTATGGCACTGGCAGGTAGAACCATCGCATTGATCGCCGAACAATAACAGTCACGTGGTTACGACCGAAGGGAGCAGACGACTCAATCTAGCTGTTGTCAAGCGAAACGGTCCTAACAGTGAAGAGGTAGTCGAATTAGCAGTGAGAGTTTGTGAAATATTTTCGGGAGAAAGTTTCTCAAAATGAACCGGAAACCATCCATGCAGGTCGGCCTGGCGCCGCCTACAGAAAACCGACGGATGTCCATAGTTAAGGGAGGTCTCGGTGTGTCCAACGACAGTTCCAGACGGGCCAGCAACGTCGCCCAAATACAAAGAAACAGTGTCAGCACTGGACCATCGCTTGTGGGTCTTCTTGCATCCAAGCGTCTGGCCAAGAGACTGACCACCAGGTTCTTCGACAGGAGAGGAGGTCGACATGGGTCTCGTCTGTCCACACAGATACAGATCCCGGTGAAGAAGGAACCAAGCTACCGCATGGAACCTCACCAGAAGTTCTCGCCGGACAAGGTCGAAGACATCATCAATGAAGTTCTGAACGAGAAACTCGCGAGATTCAAATACAATCCAAAATTCTGTGCCAACATCACGAAAGTGCTTTCCGACGAAATTAAGGACAAGGTAAAACTTCTGAAATTCGACCGCTACAAGATCGTCGTTCACATCACCATCGGAGAGAAGAAAGACCAGAACTTTGTCACGTGCAGCAGGAGTGTCTGGGACGATCACTATGACAACCATTCCACGTACACCTACCAGAATAAGTACATCTTCTGCACGGGTTCTGTGTTCGGGGTGTACATGGACTGATCCTATAAGAGAGAGAGAGTGAGGCTCGGCATTGATTGATGAAGTCACTTCTGAAAGTGGACACTTGACCGGATGACATGAAGTACGTCAAGTGGATCTTACGCCCACTAAGTGGAGGAATTCGGCTATATCCTCACAGTAATATTGAAGTGACCTGTCATCACATTATTGGAATTATTCGGCTATGACCTATGTGTGTGCGGACACACGCGCACAGCTTCATGGCGCGATTTCTAGTTTTCATAAACCATACGTAAGTGTAGAAGACATTTGGTCGTATCCACTTTCTGAAGGTTGGAACCTATGCATACTCGGCACCATATACTTTTCTGGAATGGTTTGCTAATAACAAGTTGTTTTCCTATTAGATACGCTGCTTCATGATAGATGAATTTCTTTCTGCAAGGCCAAAAAGCAAGTGGCCGTTAGTTGCTGAATGACCAACATCTGCATATCGGAACTGATTTCTCAGAGAAAATATTGACAGTTTCAATACGTGTGACAGAACAAATATGTTGTGCTTCTTTTTCTATTTTTATAGTTGACTCTGGGATAACGGTGTTTATGTATATCAGTACAACAACGATGAAGTTAGAATATGGAAAAAACAACTATAATAACGACGAACTCAGACTATTAAACAACGATGAAGACATACTATAAGAACAAGTGCGTCACACCATTACGATGTAATAATAACAACCATGAAGTCATTCTAGAGAAGAATAGCCGTGAAGTAACACTACACAGTGTCATGAACAATGATGGTATTGTCGGACTGGAGTATAACCAGTATCCTACTAATGCCGATGCCATGGACTCAGGAGATAAATCTCTACTACTAAATTATTGAGCTGTCGTTATAGAAATCATTAGGGGTGTCATTATCGGTCATTATCTTACTACACTGAAGAACGCATACTCGGGTATGATTCTACATCGATATGGGCAGTACGTGTGTCTGCGCGCGCGCGTGTGTGTTTGTTTTTACTGGGTTGTTTGTGTGTGTGTATATGTATGTATGTGTGTGTGTGTGTGTGTGTGTGTGTGTGTGTGTGTGCGTACGTGTGCGCGCGTGCGTGCGTGCATGCGCGTATTTCAATTATTATTGTGTTTCAATTGTATAACTTTAGTGAACCCAATATTCATCTGCTACTGAATGTAATTACGTTACTGAATGTAGTTCCATGTGTTCGACTTACTATTAATATATCGTATACTAGTAGACATGTATATGGCAGTATATTCGTTCTATTGTACATACCATGTAGGAACATATTCTAAGGAACAATGAGCGAATCTCCACAGAGACTGTTCTCGTGTATGCTAGTTGATAGAAAATGTTTGATATATTGTGCGGCACTGTACGTTGGAGAGATTTCCTGTGTATTTGATATTCAGTTACGAGACGGAATAACTCTTAACATTGAAAGTACCTACATGCGCATGCATAGCATTAGTATTTGAGTTGTGTAACTGATACCCATATACATACAGCATTAAACCACGGGTTGTTTTCCATTAGCGCTTGCAATATCTACAGGATAATTGAGGCTTCAAATTTCATTAGTTGAAGATACCATTAAAGTACAACAATAAGTTTGAGGGAAAAGTACAACAATGCTCAATTTAGTTTGAAGGACTTTGGGACATAGTTCATTCTCATTCAAAATACAAAACATGTTTGTGTGTGTACGTATATACTTACGTATGCAGGATATCTAAAAAAAACACCAGCTTATCCAAATCGACGATCAATGATTGGTCTACTCTGCTAATGTAATTAACAGGTAAGCTAGAAGGAATGCCAGATTACAGAAGTGGATACTTTCGAAAATGTTACCATGTCCAAAAGTAAACATCGTAATTTAATACTTTACATGCAATGACCAATGCATATTCACAGCTGATTCATGGTAGTATATAGTTTGTCTCACAATCAAGTTCCACATGTAAGTAATGTTTAGGGTAATTTATGTAATAGTTGAACATGAGATTTATTGTCGTTGGCGATTTAAGAATACTATTTACTTATTATTATATAAGTCTAAACAACACAATAGTGCAGCTTGGTACCATAATAGTCCTTGTCAGAAGGAAGCAATTGTATTTCGTTTTTTATTTTTATTTTTATTTTTGTATACATTTTGTAAAGACAAATTTTCCAACAATGTAAAATAAAATAATCGTAAACATCAGAATACGAATTATGTCAGACTCCTATGATAGATATTAGGTAATTTAATAAAACGTTGTATAATGAACATAAATAGCTAAATATAGTAAACATTATCCGAAAGAAATTCCAGCGTATACGTCTGCAAATCTATCAAGCATAGAGTTATCTGCGATAAATGGCTTGCAGTGTCACGAACGCAAGTGTATGCTATCTTATGAAGATGTTTCAAGTATATGCTATCATATAAATATGTTTCAAGTGGTCGCATGATGTATAGCATTCTGATATGTTATACTAGTCAGATTGAAGTGGATCTTGCAAGATATTAATATAGTGTTGTAAATCAGTATTATATGTAAGTGCGTGTCTACTGTTGTAAATACATTTCAATTTGTTATTGATGTACATGTATATTATTTTGTAACGGTCTTGAGATGTTTTATATATTAAAAAGTACATGGTATTAAAATATGGTCTTACTATTTTCGAAACCTCACAATTAAAGCAAGTAACAATATGGTATGTTGTATTAATGTAGCAATTGAAGTATGTTCACTCTGACGGTATACATAATTATGTCACGTTCATATATACATGTATGTTATTATTATTTTGTCCACATTTACATCGCATCTTCAAAACTTTTGGACAAATACATGTACTGGGTGTCTATTATTTTAATTTTGTCTTATGAAGAGGTAGATCTATAAAAATCCTATATAATATCTATCCATCCTCGAACCACAGGCTTTTGTGACTACACTTAACCTCCGTAAAATAGTTGACGAAGGTTATGACGTAGTCCTAAATTTAGCCTGAGGTTCGAGGATGAGCTAGCTTGCCTTTCGTTCACGGCGGCCATATGCAAATCGTGATCATCCGGGTTCTCGATACTTCCAAATACGACCGAGAGATGTCTAGAGGTATTCAAACACAACCAGGGTCCGCATAGCTAACGGAAGTAAGTCGACTCCTAGGGAACAGGAGAAGTGGCACTTTCACTGCTGTGTATCACATATTGAATATTGAATCAAGAAACACCTATATACAGCCACGATGCATACCTGTGGTCATAATGGTCTTATAATGGACGTACGCTTGCATTCTCACGACCATATGAAAAAAAACCAGTCTCATAAATCACGCATCTGGTCATTGCTGGTAGTGCTAACGCTCGACGTGGTATCGATCATTGTATAACAATTAATCAGGTAATTATTTGATCTAATGGTGTGTCCGACAACAAGTTACTCATGGTGAATGATGTTTCTGACTACTCCGTATAGATCTATTTGCGAATGAGTGAGTGAGTTAGTGAATGAGTTAGTGAACTGTTGTTAATGTACCTGCGGAGCTGTTATCAAAACATGCCACACATTAAATACTGACACAAATATTATATATTAAAATTATAAAAACCATTAAAACAAAAACTAAGTAGAAAGTTCGCACGTATGTATGCAGGTATGTTTTAACCAATGAAGAGCATTGATATTGTACACAATTTTACACCATACATTAGAATGTCTGTTGGCATAGATAGGCCTACTGTTACATTTAACTACAACACGTTGAAACTAAATAACTATGATTAATAAAACTCAACAGATATACACTGCTTGTTTCGGGGTTGCTCATGCCATCGTATTAAGCTATACATGTATATGGTGTCGTCCCATATAAGCTCTATTATATAGATCTTACGGTATCACTATGGTCTCGTAGTTGATAAGAGAGCTTCGAGAAACGAATATATTGCAAGACATATTCTTAAAATTGGTGACCTAATATATACCTTTCTATGCTCATCTATATATAGTTGTGTCTTTCTTATTGATATAAAGAGCCGCTAACTTATATTGCGATCACACTGTTCAGGATATTTCTATTCTTGATCAACTCTACCATGTCTATACAGGCCTCATATATATCTGGTGAAGTAAGTATTACCGTTCACCAGGGACATAAAGCTTTCTCGGACAAATACCTATTATTTCTGGAGGTCCATACAGTTGCTATTAAATAGAAACCAGTGTGATATCCTATTCACTGCCCAAACTGATAGATATGTTCTCCGGCTCGTAATGTCGGAATTACTCACGTGACCGGATTCAGTGTCAAGCAATGCATAGAATCGAGGTCGTAATGTCAGGAATTTCTCAGCGTACATGCCAATCAAATAGGTTCTGGTATAGTGATAGCCAGGTTGATTTCAACAATTAGCAATTAAATAAAGTTGTCATGCGTAATGAGTGTGTATTGGTTTCATGTTATTAAGTGACCTGTTGTACCATAAGGCAGTTTCTGCAATGACATGACACGTTCACTGAGTTTAAGTGCGTACTTTGGACAGTTGGAGCTACACTTGGCCGGATACACTGCTATTATGTCGCTGTACTTGCCTTACATTTAATTACTATACTAGTAAACCAACGCATCGTAATTACAATCATGTACGCATCTCTGAACCGTTTGTGCACCGATGGTGTACAGTTGTGTACTGATAGGCAGACATGCAGTAACTTGCAGTTAAGATAGGGAGTATATCATTGAAAACTATGCAGTAGGCCTATTTATATATGTATTTACAATTGTGATATGCGTTCCTATTCCATTATTGACGCAAGGAATCTCAATCTGTAAAAATACATATTTCAATATATATTAGATGAAAATCACTCACAAACATATGGTAACATAATCCCATGCAATAGCATTGCATTCCATTATTAACCATTATATTCGAATGGGCAGGAAATGGTAGAAATATGTTTCAATTTTGTCATATCACAATAAGTCTTCTTCTAGCATAGTCCGGAGCCCAACCATATGCTCTAAAACGACAGAAGCTGCAGATAAAACAGCTCCTAATACAACATGCTTCACACTTGTCATGTCACGAGGTATTTGAGCTCAATCAGACTGCCACGGTGTGTGGAGAGAATGGACACCAACGTACATTAATATTGAATCAGAACCAACAGCTCCCGGAGACAGATTACGACAAAAGGTTTCTGATTGGTTTATTGCATTATACATCGCTGCTGGAATAGTTCATACATGTGATGAGTGTCAAGGTTAGTGTGACTTTTCCAATAACTAATTCCCCTAAGAATGTGTCAAAGCATCCACAATGCCTCCACAGAATTGGGGCAATGTATAAGAACCTACTGACAAGCTTCCGTCCTTCAACTGCAATAGTTATCACTAGTTCCTCGACCTCTTCGCCTGATCCCCAATTAGGTTCTACTCTCTGGCATTAGAGCCACAGAAACTAATTCTAATATCGTTTATAAAGCAATCATGCCTCCAATCCTTACGGGTCCATGGCAACCCTTCCAACTCGGGCTGTAACATTGATGAAGATTAAAAGTAACCCGGATGACTCAACGTCATGACGTCAGACCAACTCGGAGAGGTCTCTTTTGTAGCACAGGACTGAATCATTATAATAAAATAGTATATCATCTATCTCTATAGTAATAGATAGATGATATCATATTTTATTATAATTATAAGTCAGGTGTGATTGTAGTCACGGTACATTCCGATTACAGATGTGTACATCAGGATTTTATGTCCTAAAGACTATATTTAATGAATATGATTACTAGTATATGTAGGCTACTTCAAAATAGTGATATAATAACGGTTAATGTATATATATAGTTATTAGTTACCAAATTGGTGGCTATATATGATGGAATATGCCGATACATTATTTATATCTAGCCTATAACGGGTGGTTGGTATGTAATTATGTATAGTATTTTGATGGTTCTAATACTGTACATGTATAGGCTACCATTGTGCCCTTGGCCAGGCGACACTTTGAGGAACGTGTGCGGCTGCATGAAGCGGTTTATATATTGATACTACATTGCTTATTAATGACATATTAACAAGGGCACACATTATGTCACATCGAACGCTGGTGCCTAATGCTATCATAAGCTAAGAATGATTTAGATATGACGATTGACATAGCGTGCATCCAATACACTAGCCGTTGACTAGGGTAATAATAATGTAACGATTTGAGCGCACTTGATCGTGGGCTTGGCGGAATATAAATGTACACATTAGTTTTATAAATCTAACGGGTAGTGCTTAAAGCGCAATGGTAGAGCGTTGGACTTCATGCTCAGAGCTATGGGTTACAGGTTCAAATCCCGGCCAGTAGGGGTGCCACGATTCGCCTATCTCGCGATACGATACGTATCACGACATCGGGCTCACGATATGATGCGTATCGCGATTGAATTTTAAAGAACTCTGGACAGATTTTCAGAAATCATGTTATATGATGGTCATTACTTCTTAATTATCCAGTACACATGTACACAAGTCAGTCATGAAGAGAAAATGTGAAAACAATATTTGTTGTTAATAAAACACTAAAATAATTGTGAAACATGATAAAATTGAACTTTAAACTCAATATTAAGAGCGGAAATCAGGAATATAATGAAAACACATCTGAACATATTTTTAAAAATCGATTAAAAAGTAAGAATCGATTCACAAAGACAGAATTGCGTATCACGATATAAGAGGTAAAATAGCGATGCATCGATGCATCGATGCATCGGTGAATCGTGACACCCTTAGTAGCCAGGCACCAATGCTCACGGTACCGTGGCAATGCACTGCTGAATAAAATCAAAGTGTTATATATTTGTGCATGTGATCGGGAAACTTAAGCCGCCTTCAGCAGGAAGAGGATTGTAAACATCCTTGTTCAGCGCTGTGGATGTTTTGGGTTTCCTCCTGCCCTATAATAACTGACAATAGTCCAGTCGTTAGAGGGTTGAACCGGGAAAGCCATATTTGGTATCAAAAGAAGCGCAATGTTATGTTATACTCCTCTTTGATCCTCCTTGGGGAACAATTTTTACAAGACGATTAGTATAGCATGCTAATTAGCCTATAGTATATCGGTATGTCTCAAAATGCCAATTTTGACAAAGAAATGCATAAAATATGTTAAATAACATATAGTTGTATAATTAATATATTCAAACTAGTTCTATAATATATTCTCCAAGGTCTAGGCCATCCATTAACACCAATACCGTGTTCATATCTTTATTAGTAGTTGAGGTATACTAGTTTGAACATGGTGGGGGTATATCTAAAAATGCCAATTTTGACAA
>JAVCKZ010019121.1:0-19941 GCA_034780755.1 Lepetodrilus elevatus | reverse complement strand
CAGCAACTTTTGTGCATCTAATGGATATCTTAATTATAAAAAAAACTCTGAATGAAAGTAGACAATACTTTTCTGGAAATCGCTTCTGGACAAGAAATGTTACTTTTTGCGAGAATGACCCATATAGGTATGTGTTGTGACAGGAATTACACAGTGCCGATACGTATGTTGCTCTTATGAAAGCACCAGATTACTCTGGATTAGCTGAGAGGTCTGGTAAAGAAGAAGCTATCTAACACAGGGAAGCAGCAGGGCTGTAGCCTAGGCAGTGAGTATCTGGTCTCGAGAACCCATCTGTTGTGTTAAAGGCCCTTCGGGAAATCTTCTCTCATAGAATCAATCTTGGTACGAGTTACTAAGAAACGCTTCACTGTGCGAAGTTGATCACTGTCTGCGAACATACTTGATGCTACCAAATTGAGAAAGTGCATGTAGCTGTGATGTAAATCAATGTATACGCGTGTATCACAATTATTAAAGTCTGCGATTCGTAATCAAAATATTTATTTGGGCTAGAATTAACACGAAGTCAGATGTATCACAGAGATGGTCTTGATATCGAAAGTATTTACACCGATTCAATCTAGATTGTGTAGAAATCAATGTATCACTTTCAGTATGCGACATGGAAAATTGGACATTCACGACGAAACTTTGTAATATGGCTATATACACTATTAGAAGAAATAAATTAACAAGTTAGTATACACATAGCTATGATGTATTAATGTTACTACGGTAGATCCATGTTGTATTCCTGTTATTACCGAAGGTCTCTGATGTATTCATGTTACTACCGTAAATGATTTTTTGAAATATACTTTCTATTTATTATTAGTATATATTTGTTTTCGTCCTAGAAACATACATTGATGGACACGTATGTTTAGATGACATCTAGAAGTATATATGTATATCAATATGTCGGTAGAAATGTCACTCAAGGCTATGCCTCTCTTCTATCTAACCGTCTGTTATCAATAAATTCACCATCATATAATCATTGTGGAATTATTGGTAGATAGAGAATTTACAAGGCCAGATTTATAACACGTTTAACTCACTCAATTGTATTTAGGGTTCCATAATTTATCGACTTTATCCTTTAATTTCTAAACACTTGATGGTACAGTCTGCCAATGAGAAGCCATTTAACCAATGAAAACAGCATATAAACGAGCATAATGCACGTGCATGCACTGTAGGCCTACATACTATCGGAGGAATGATAACACATGAAGCAGTGGAAATCACTGTATGACGGAAGATGCGTAGATATCAAAAGCGAGTTTAATTTTGTTTTACTGTGTTCTTTATCTGTTTATGTCAAATAGAAATCTGTTCTTGCTAAATCCATAATTACATGTGTGTATGACATTTATTTAAATTACCCAATGTATTTATGTGGAAGATAGGTATATCATCTCCAGACATTTATACAAAAGAAACACATTGCTATGTGCATAATATGACACTATATCGTTGATCCAGCTTTAACAAATCAATACACACAAAACACTAAAGAAAGTTACCTTGGGCAATAAATATGATATTACGTGCTGTTCTAATAAATATGAGCTTTATATTACTTCGTTTAATAAGTTATAGTACCTTCGTAAAAGCAAATAATATTTCACTAAGGACATTAAGTTCATTATGTAATATAAAATCGTCACATCTCTTACATCCTTTAAGACACGAAAATAACCACAATTATCAATACTATTCTTTATATGGCACTGACATCTAAATATTGTATAATAAAAAGGAGAAATTATCCATCAAGAACGATCCAATATCATAATTGCCGACTCAATCGGGACATCATTTAAAACATGTACACCTTTTCTAAAAAGAACAACGAGAAAATAAGAAGAGAACGGAACTGTATTAACTAGAAAATACAACAACAAATATAGCCTGACTGCAATGCCGTATGTGTCTTGTGACATTCACAGAGAACCTTCCGGACCAAGATATACGTTTTGAAAAATAGTCCACGGCATATATAATTATATAATAGCATGGTCCTTGTCTGAAATTGGGATCGCATAAATTTCAGCTTACAAGTACTCTCGTACCATAACTTGTCATAATACAAAGCCGTTGCTCCGAGGTGTCTATAGGTATATTTCTGGGCTATGATCCTCTTACTATACCACATCCGCTTAATGCACGGCGACATTGGTCAACTGTATCGATCCCCGCATGACGGCACCCACACCCCCTCCTTGGAGATCTGTTCTCAGTGATATTAACAACCTATGATGCTCTAAGACTGTGATAGGATTTGCTTAAGTTTTCTGTAATGAAAAGCCACTGTGGCGACATGGAAGGCTCAAGCATGTCCGATTTTAACTCATCCTGGATATATTTATCGATGGCGACATTTTCAGAGTCGGACCGGAAGTGCATGTACGTGTACCGGTATTTCGTTCTGCGAATCGAATAAGTGCTTGACAGTTGTACAGATTTACAAGTATTTCAGAAGGTACTACATCAGGCAATGTGAGAGCTGTCCACACTAGTCAGTGAACATGAATTTGTATAGACTGTCCACGAAGTTTTAGTATACAGGATATACTAATAGCATGAAGCTCTCATATCTACTACGAGACCATACAGACTCTCGTGGCCATCTCGAATACATGGCGATCGTGCACTTACAAGAACGCTACATGGTCTCATAGTGGATAAAAATAGGTTCTTGAAAAGATATTCTCTTGAGAATACGTGGAAAGAAAATAACTGCGTTTCAGTCCCGTTTCAGTTTTTCAGTTGAATTCCATATTATTCGTGAACACTGAACACAGACTGGTAGCTATACGTAATCTGGAACATTACAAAGTCTCCCGGTCTTCTTCGGACGGAGAAAAAAAACCAGACTTCGCGTGACAAGTCTAGCGTAAGGTCTTGAAATTGATTGCATTTTTCGTCTTTCAACTCCAAATAAATTGTAATCAAGATAGCCCTTTGGCAGCTGGAAGACCTCACGATGTCACAGCCTCGGGGTTCAATTGGTAATTGAAATACTGTATTTCCGTGATATCTTCTCTTTTTTTTTCCCCATCCGTTTTTATTCCTAATAGTTAAATATTAAGCAAGTACAGGTTATGAAGAAAATACAGTATATATATTTGGAAGTAAACATTCATCTGCTGGTTTTGTGGTCACAAATATATAGCACTCTTGCATTTATTCTAGGCGCGACTATGATGTTTGCAAAGTAGTTTCAAGTTTAAAATAACAGTTTTTTTCTCTTTTAAAATAATAAATTAAACCACTCTAAAAAGTGAAAGAATATAGAAAAATATGCCACTCAGTACCTATAGAACATACACAATCCACCTCGACGGAAGAAAAACACTACTTGTTTAAAGAAACACCCAGCTGTATGCCCTGACCCGGTCAGAACAGAAGAAGAAAATAAAGAAAAACAATGGTTGTCTAAAAACAACTTATACAGTAATTCGCTACAGGAAGTGGCAGCAAACAGTGTTACTGGTCGTCTAGTCAGTCATTTCCTGTAACTGAAGGCTCATCGCGTGTCTGCCTTTGCTCTCCGTGTCCTTGTGTTTACATTGGAGGCAACCATAGATGACATGTTGGTACTACTATGCTCCTTGATCAGATTTACCGCAGTTGGTTCTGGTTTCGGGATCCACTAACAAGAGTACAGTGTACTTATTTTCCTGTGGAGGAATCAATAAGACGATGTCCATGCTTGCCAAATGACATTTACACATATTTCTCATGTTAGAGTTGAGAACCGTAGCATAGTAGATTATATTAAATTGAGGCATAGCCGACGATACTTAAGGAAATTCAGCACTATAAAGGTCGGATACACCTTCTGGAAGACGTCAGCAATTTGCCGATGACGTTTTGTTTCGTTATTTCGAGGGTAATCAACCATTGGGATTCACTTGATTTACCCTTTAAGTTGTGATGCCATACACTATGGAACATCGGATATATAGAGATGTTAGTACTATGTGGATATAGGCGTGGCAATCATAAGACACTGTCGGCGATGGAACACTGGGCTTGAGGAAACGTCTGTATTGAAGGACAAATGTGAAGTGTAAATGGTCCTCTTGGACCCGACGGATGGTTGTTGAGTTGTATCTTGGGGAAGTATTTTCCTTTCGCCAAGTATGTGTGTTCAACATCCACGAGTAGGCTCAATACTGCACGAAGTCAGTAAGATTAAATTAACTATCAATATGCCAATAGAACTATATGAACACTTAACACATGGACACATATAGATTATACTCAACATTTTATTTATTTTTCTCCCTTTTAGTATTGTAATTCCAGGTTTTGAATCTTAATACTTGGCAAGTTTCTGGAGAAGACATGCTAGTCTGTTAACATGGCCGATATTAACCTCGTAAACAGTACCAAGATGTTAACCAGTTACCTAGAAGAGAGAGAAACAAACACATTTGCTTCATTGAACTCTACACAAGAGTTAGGCATAATGGCAAAAGTGAATTACGTTATAATCTGCAATCTACGTAAATATTAAATATTAAAGGTTCCAAATTAGCTTTGTGTTTCAAAAATAATTATTTGGAATCATATTATTATTATTATAAATAAATAATTAGTATAGAAATTAGTTGAACAATTGTTGCTAAAAATATGTATACAAACGCATACGTTATTATCCATATAGGACATGGAGAAATTAAATTATGTCTACGACTAGTTAGCAAAAGCATTACAATTTCTAGAAAAGAAATAACTCATTTAACAGATGTCAGATAGTGTCATAAAGATTAATTAATTAAATAATCAGTATCCTTTTCTTGGGCCCTTTTAAATTGCAGAACGATTATACGTACAAAATGTCAAATTTAACCATTTTAATTTACAATATTTTACTCAAAGGAATGTACTAGTAATAAGTTATATAACCAATGCCATACTTCATCAAATTTCAAAAAAATCAAAAAATCATAGGCCATTGTTTTTACTACAAGTACATGTATATGAAACATCTAATGTTATGGAAATGTCAACATGAAACATACATTGTATGTCAATAACCAATTGAACATGTATATATGCAGTATGCACCATATTGTGTCAAATAAACAAGATAATTTATTATCATAAACTAATACTAGCTCACAATGTATTTTTCATAATTGCCACCCTGTCGATATTGCACATTCGAAATCCTGCAAGTTAAAAAAGAAGAAGAAAGAAACACTAATACACGAAAACATAGAATCATTGAGAAATGAACACGAACATGGATGTGGTTGTAATATACATGTATGTTCTCAATAAGGAAACAAGGCAATACTTAGCACACAGTGAGTAAATGATGTATCCCGTTATATTAATCAATGTTGATATGCAAGAAGCCTAACCAAATAAAGTAATTATTATCTCCATCTCCCTCCTCTGCCCACCCCCACCATCTGATTGGCTGACACATCCACAATATTCCATAGAAACCCAATTAATGGCATCACCAGGAAGCTCCAAGCCAGTGTGGTGCCATTGAAGTAATATGACATCCAAGCTAGTCATAGATATCAAATTCAGAAAACTGGGTCAAAGGTCATCAAACTCTGTGTACAAGGAAGTCAAACTGAGATGTGGAAATTATTTAACCCTCTCCATGCTGGAGGCAACTGTAGATGCCATTATAAACAGTGCATGTGCATAATTCAGCAGGGAGATGGTTAATAATGTATTCATTTTCAAGATTTGTACGAAAGACATACTGCAGTATACCTCCTCAATTAGGTTGGCATACTTGTCTCCTTTTATTTGGGATAAAGAGAAGGGAAGAAGCAGTTGGAACCATATCCCCCAAATGTCTGCTATCATGGTTATGAAACCACTTCCTCTACCGCTCTCACATCATTCATAGCCTGGGAGAATACCACAAAAACGTAACAGTCAATTAGAAACATTATCACTAAAATTACATTTTACCAACATATATATCCGCAAGAAAAAGAAACATTATTTATGACAACTTTAAATCTATCATGGATGTGTATTCAAAGAAAGATATGTATCAAAGGTATTCTATTCATATTGTGAATTGCTGGTATTCTATTCAATTGTGAATTGCTGGTTAGTTGGTTTTATTCTTCTGCAATAAAGTACTTTATTGTAGTGACTCAGATGTGAATGCCACTTGGGTGATAAATAATAATGATGGTTTCTACAAACTGTATCTTCGTATATTGACATTATCCAGAAAACCCTTATTTACCTCATTGTATCTAAATCATATATATGATCTCTATATAAAATCTCATCTGACAATATCGTCAGTAGAATAACTTTTTGATTTCATGTGTATCATCCTTAGGTTTGAGAAGTAAATGCAATCATAAATTTCTATATTGATGATAATTCAACAAATTAAGGTAAATGCATACATGTATAGATTTACTTCAATCTTCTATATTAACCCTCTTCCTGCTGAATCAACACCACGCACAGTTGTACCTAACATATTTCACTCACTTCAGGGCCCCTTTTCACAAATCTGTAATACCTAGTTAGGATTGAGCGAGTTTAACGTCGCCGCGGGAATCTTTCACCCATTTGTGACGATACCTAGTTAGGATGTCATGGCAACAGACAATCGTGATTTCAGCAGAAAACAAGCCTGGGTCTGGCCCCAAGACACATCCAGGTCAAACAAATAGATCCTTAGACAAGCATATCTGCGAATTTCCATGGACCCGCGGAAAATGTCCATGCCTGTGCTTTTGCGCTCCGCTTTACTCTTACAAGATAGCATTTGGGAAGATGCCCAGTTAGATGCTGTAGGCTTTATTAAACAACTAAAACAGCGCTTGAAAGAGTAAAACAATATTGTATTGTGTTCACGAATTGATAAACTACAGTAAGTTATACCTGTCCCATCCTGGGTTGATACATTGTTAGAAATATTTTACAACATTTTAAAAACTTCATGACATCCTAACTAGCTATGATGGCTTTGTGAAGCAGTACCTTAAGTGCATATAACCTAATTTACTATTCTATTATAACAGGGGAATATAAAAAGCTGTAACTGTGCACTACTGGGTTTTTTCCAGTACCACTACCATAGTCTAGATTAATCACTAACACAAGAATGGCATTTTAAAATTAGATCCGTACATTTGATACAACATGCCATTTACTTTTTTAAAGGAACCTAACTTAATGCAGTAAGCGAATAATACATGTAACTGAAATATTTCAATCAATATAAAAAGAACGCCCTTGAGTTAGGAAATCTAAATTTTCATCTTGCATATGAAAGAACTGTGGAATTTCATTGACCAATAAATTGGAAATATCAGAAGATTTTTTAAAATTTGATTTGATTTCTTGTTTTACGTAACTGTGGGAATATTTCACCTACAGGGGTATATATGCAATGACTACATTAATTAATAATTACACAGAATCAGACAAAGAAGAAGCTTGGAAAATTTGAAATGCACATGCCTATTTTGTTTTTTACTTGGCAAGATGGGCTATAAATATCTGTTAGTCGGGGACACATGGCGATACGACAGGGATGGCACAGAATCTACTCATTCATGATCAAAGCAGGTCTATCAGCTTAATGTATATTCTATTACTCTTCCATTATGTGGATCACGCTAAATAAGTAGCATGGTACAACATTTATTAATGCCCAACGTTATAATATATATCCTTTGAAAAATTCAATTGGTTCCCTAAATAAATGTCTTCAAAATTGCTAATGGTAACAATAACAATAAAAAATAGCATAGCATACAAAATTATATCTATCTTGTAGTTCCCTAATTAAATGTCTTCAAAATGTAAGAATAACAAGAAAAATACCATAACATACAAAATTATATCAATCTCGAAAAAGAAAATGCATGATAGAACGTCAGAACACAGAAAGTCATAAAGCTTGGTGCAAAACAGCACATATATATCAAATTGTTTTGGCACTTTGACATACAGCTAAATCAGCAAAATTAACAAAATATTTTTTTAAATCTCTGCTTTAAATTGTCATGATTTTACATTGAATGACTACTGAAAAGGAAATAGTATTAAACATAACAATGATGGCACAAGTAGGGCAAACTGTGGTATATCTCACATGGTGAAATGATTACCACTGGTATTACAGATTTGTCAGTCACATTTGGTATCATATTTATCATAAGACTATGAAAATATATCTATATTCAATATAATAATGTCCTTATTTTGATACCGGATTGAACATTTTGATAGTGAATAAAGTACATTGAAATTCATATTCAGGAATAAAAAAATCAGTTGTTTTCATATTCGACATGGAAGATTATCAGGTACTAATAGCTAAATAAATACTAGTTGAATTGATATAAATTAAATACTAGTCTAAAACTATATTTACATTTTTCAGTACTATTTAACTGTTCAATGGTAAGTTAACTCCATCATCACCTTAAAATCAACCATGTAGTGTCATCTATTACACATTACAACATGTTAGTAGAGTTATCACCATATAAACACCTTGGAATGCCTTAATAGCATCATATTGCACATTGTTTCTAGTATTGTGTAGTTAATAGGCTTGCAACGATACACTATTTGACAATACAAAATATATCACGATTCACAGGTGGCAATACGATACATCAATAATTTTTTGCGTTTATTATAGTTAAATATTGGCTATTTTCTTTTTATGAAATCCATGTTCAAAACAAATTCCTAGTTTTGTTATTGTATAATCTTGTAGGTTACTTGCCTCAGATGTTGGCCATTTATATATCAAGAACCTATATGGATTTCAATAAAAAATATAATTAAATGCTTTTTCATTATTGTGAATACATGCGAATTGTCATGCTTTGTATCGGTGAATCGTTGCAAACCATGTACAGTGGACCTCGCATATACCGGCCTTGGATAAACCGGACCTCGCATATAACAGACTGGAACAGAAGTCCCAGTACTGTCTAACGCTAATTGCGGCATATGCGTATAACAGACTTCGCATATAATGGACAGAAATAGCTGGTCCCAATGAGTCCGTTATATGCGAGGTCTACTGTATAAGCGGTGCTTCCTACAGTTTCACAGTATTGACAGGTAGATAGAATAGGCTCCAGGCCATGTCATGTTTAAATCTCAACACATTTCCATTATCACAGCGTGTCGGTATTGCATATCACATAACAGTTGGGCAGTGGGTCTCCGGGTGACTTTACTTCTTACTGGACATATCTGTCTCGAGTGTCGCAGGGTTCCATGTTTCACTGGGATTGGGGAAATCTGGCAACAAATTGGAAACATTTTAAAACATTTTTTTTTTAGTTATTGGCATTGGGGTTTAGATTCATGATTCTTTTATTTATAGATTTCATTCACGATAGATATTGTAAAATATTAATATTTATATCTCTCCAGTCACATTTTCTCATTATGGCTCTCGGGCCTGTATTCTCGAAAATTCTTAGCTAAGAACTTCTCAGTGAGAAAAGATCTCTTCAAAAATAAACGTAAGCAGAAAATCAGTTAGGAAAATTCTTAGTACTTACAAAATACTTAGGATTTACTAAGTTTCGAGAATATGAACCCAGGGCCTGAGATTACGAAACTTTTCTGAGTACAATTTCATACTCAACTCAGAATTGTGTTCATAAAACGTCATGTGATGTCATAGTCTGAGTACATTTTTGTGCAGAAAGTTTCGTAATCTCAGGGCCTGGTGAAGGTGTGAAATTAGCTGAGAATAATAATTAGACAAATAATGAAGATGAAAGCTAGTAAGTGCATGTCTACAACTGACCACTGCCTAGTCCACTCCACTGGTCTGGTACGTGGAGGAAGTAACGATCCATGGCCTCCAGAAAGCGAGAGCGATACAACTGAGGGGAGACAACTGTGGGTGTCTTGCCTGAAAACGCAAGAATGTCACATATTCAGCCATGTTTAAAACATATCATAACTTCCTTATATTAGTCTGCGTCTATTAGCAAACAATATACCAGTATGTGTGGAAGATTTCCACTGTGAGGTACAACAATAATTTACTCACTATTATCAATCATTAGAATTGAAATACAAACATAAACTTGTATGAAGGCACATGCATGGTCCGGTGCATGGTTGACCGCTCAGGTTAAAGTGAAGCATGCTCAGTTCTAAAATGCCTCTAAAAGCACAGTTAGTTCGAAAATGCCTCTGTTCAACCATGTAATGAACATGTGAATGATAACCTTGATGCACCTTGAATGGCAGCTTGGGTTGTATACTCCCCCAGGGAGTTGAGAAGGAATGTGAGTGCACAGCATGTTGACTGGGGTAATAGGCGTATTTGAGCAGTTATTCTGGATATTACTATTAGCGCTATATAAATGTATAATAATAATAAGAATAATAATAATAAACTTTCAATCTCTGATATTTTGGTTAGTCTTGGTAATATACAAAATTCGGAAACATATGCTTTTATCACAATCAGAAGATAATTATGCAATGTGTGTCTTCATTCATGGTCACATATTGGACAGACAGGCTAGAGCAGGGTTTGCCCTGACGTGCACAATTTACTGGCTAGGGCAATCCCCGGGCTAGAGGTATGGAGTAATTCTGGTTTATGTGAGTAGTGTACCTTGTCCTCCTATGATGCCAATCTGCGACTTCACCAGCATTTCCAGCTTTTTGTCCCAGGTGAAGGTTCGGATGTAATCTGAAAGTTCAGATAGAAGTTAGACTAAAAAAACAAGAACAAAATAATTTACTAGCAACCACAGTTGTTGCTTCCAATAGGAAGAAATCTAAATTAGAAAAAGAGAGAAATCAACTGGATACAAAGTCGCTGGTGATAGCTGTACAGCTCCCTTACTTATCAATGATTCCCAACCACTAGCCGAGCTCACAGCTCCCTTACTTATCAACAATTCCCAACCACTAGCCAAGCTCACAGCTCCCTTACTTATCAATGATTCCCAACCACTAGCCGAGCTCACAGCTCCCTTACTTATCAACGATTCCCAACCACTAGCCAAGCTCACAGCTCCCTTACTTATCAATGATTCCCAACCACTAGCCGAGCTCACAGTTCCCTTACTTATCAACGATTCCCAACCACTAGCCGAGCTCAATCCTGGCCTGCTTTCAGCCTACACTACTACAAAAATACAACTTGGTAATAAACTGAGTTTTAAACTCAGCTAAACTCAGCTAAGGTCCGAGTTTACTCAAGATATTCAGGCAAGATTACTGAACAGGAACTCGGGAGTTGCTGGTGATGGCTGTGCAGGGTTATCTCCCCTACTTACCAATGATTCCTACCACCAGCTCCATCCTGGCCTCGTCCAGCCCCACTAGGAGAGAGTAGTCCATCACCAGATTACTGGACAGGAACTCAGAGTCGCTGGTAATGGCCGCCTTCAGGACCGTCTTGGAGTGTGGCCGCATGTACAGAGGTGACTCCACACTCACTGTGGACAGGAAGTGGTAAAGGTCACAGGTTACAATGGAGTGTGTGAGTTTAACGTCGCTGCGGGAATCTTTCACCCATTTGCAACGATAGTTTACAATGGAGGAATAATAGAACTGAAAACAGGCCCCAATATTACAAAGGTTTTTGAATACGATTTCATGCTCACGCTCAAATTCTCCATGTGAATTTGTGAACAAAATCTTGAATTGAGCATGGAATCTTAGTAAAAAATGTTTCGTAAAATCAGGGTCAGATCTGCAAGCAAAATTTTTCATCACATACAGAGGTGTGGTATAAAAATAATTTACAGCTCCATTATCAATCCTCATTCATTGTTTTAACAATAAATAGTTCATGAAAAATTAAACTTGGTTATTTTAAAATAATGTTATAATATGCTATAATATGCAGTATCCTTGTGGTATACTAAAAGCATTGTGATACAAACATTTCAGAAGGTTTTCATCCAGTAAAACCAGCTCTTCCTCTCGTTTCCCTGATGTGTTCACAAGTCGGTTCCTCATTGACCCCTTCAGGTCAAAGGTCTGATGAATAAATAAATCATAAATACAACATTGAGATTACCCGCAACACATAGAAAAAAATGTTTTAAATTGTATTGGGGTTTAGGGCCACTTTCAAAATTCTTTCACTTATATCACAGATTTTTACAATTAATTTGAACATTGTCAATACATTTTCATAAATTAAAATTAAAAACTTACTTGCACAGATTATTTATTAAGAATTGCATACCTGCGTGATCTTGCGGTTGTAGAAGAGGTTTTCCACCACCAGCAGGTCCTGCTTCAGGGCGTGGTTAGTCTGCGTGTTGCGGAATCCAATACGATACACACCTAGGATCTTGGCCAGAGCTGTTGCTTTCTGGAATAATTCAGTAATAAGTGAATTAAGTGAAAATGGAAATTTAATATGACTGCAGGAATCTTTCACCAATTTGACTATACTATACAATTTACTTGAAAAGGAAACACATAATTTGCTTGGAAAATATACTTGTTGATATTGTCTTTGCACATTCTAAATAAAATGTTTCAAAAGTGTTGAAAATGTCCATACAAATATGCTCCATTCACTTGGTGTTTTTCCTACCTTTTCTCTGTAAGCTCTGGTGATGTATTTGAAAAACTCGGGTCCAAATTTCTCAAATGATTCGACTTCCATCCCAGACATCTGTTTCAGGATAAATCGGTCGTCTACAAAATAATGATACAGTTCGTAATGTCTTGATAGATCTATATATCAAGAAGGTAACCTGTACAAATTCTTCCTAAGCAAAATTATTTTTCATAACAATATACAAAACATATATTTAATTGGCTTAATAGTAATGATAAATTGGCATACATGTGAAACATCTTTATTTGCAAATTGCATATCTTATGATAAAAAATACCCACCCACTTTAAAAATATAGTTGCAGATGCCTCGCTTATATACGATTTATGATTTAAATCGATAAGTTCAAATTTCATGACCTACAGTATATATTGGAAGAGGTATTTTCAAATATACTTACCATCCGTCTTACAGAAAGTCGATCCGGATTTACCTCCCTTTGCTTCCCACGGTTTGCACCTGGACAGGGATCTCACAAACCTAAAAGCATAATCAGTTGCAATGTTTATTAACCTAACCCACTTCATCCATTGGACAGAACTATTATTTTTGTAAATTAAATTTGCTGAATAATTGAAAGATAATATAGGACATTGTATCAATTTTATAGCATAACCTGTATAAAGATGGATATCTTTAAATCAAAATTAAAAATTATTTGTACATTTCTTCTCCAGCGGGGAAAATGTGTTTCCTGAGTTGTCGGAATGGTTCAGCGAAGTATATCTTACAATAGAACCTGGCCCCACTGTCTGAGAACTCTGAAATACCACAGATTGGAATGAGCGCAAGAAGAATACAAAATAAATGTTAATTACATACATAGTAAATAAAACACTTAACACAGCATTTGTATGCAAGATTAATTGTTTTAACTACTTCATTTCTCAAACAACGTTCTCAAAACCATTACAAATATTGTGGGAACACGACATTGACAGTTATAGTAGTACTAGTACTACCCCATCCTTGCACCCTAGGGGTACCTTTAATTATGTTCACACTTCAGTGTGCAACGAGTCCTGAGCGTAATAAAGTATCCCTAGTGTGAGAGGATGGTACTACCCACGTATCAGTAGAAAGGAATTGTACATACTGTAGTACTAAGACATTCATATTGCTTCATTCAGTAAGTATTATGAACTCAATTGATTGAATTAGTGCTTCATGCCCAGGGGCGGATTTAAGGGGGAGCTCACCCGGCTTGCGCCCCCCCTAGAATTGGACAATTTTGTTCAATAAACATGTATTTTGTATTATGGTGAAATTACGAGCCCCCTCTAAAATACACTTTGAGTCCCCCCTAACCTGAAAGTCTGTATCCGCCCCTGATGCCGCAGTGGGATTAATTTATTTCAATGAACTAAAACATATTGCAGGGAATGCTAGCATAATGTTCACAGGCGACTCATAGTACTCACGTAATTCAATATGTGGACTGAGAGTTTGCTTATTACTGGGCTTGGACTTGTCCATTTCAGAGATTGCACTTGTTGTTAAAAAGTCAGGCTCATCTGAAAGTAGTTGGCAAGTGACATCTCTTCATTTAATGATTGAATAAGTGTCAATAGTTGCTAGACCAGAGACATGATTACAATTTGGATCACATGACGACGATTCGTGACATCAGGAAGAACTCCAGAAGAATATTTGTATTTTATGCAACATACATGGTGGGCGATACCAATCTTCGAAGTATATTACACAGTTGGAACTACATTCCATTCCAAGAGCAGCATGTGTCAATTTCAATATCTGATTGACATGTTTACACAAGACTCAGTATAGATGTTTTGCCTTCTGCAGTAGCTGTCCTCCTGTTACCATGGTTACATATTGATTGCATGCCATATCCACACCCAAGTCATTCTGTTGACGTTATTATAGTAAATAGTTTTACTAAATATACTGGTAATATACATAGTTTGTATTTTGAATGGTCTCCATTGTGCTCAAGGAAGAATAATTAACCTACTCAGCGAGCCAGTATGACAGATTACAGATGTCAGTTTCAAACTAAGAACGGAGATTCCAATGTCTGACGCTACCACTGTTTTATCACCTAATCATTATCATCCAGACATTCCATGAAAAATACTTTTATCAGATTCATATACTGATCACAGCAAGTGTGCTTGCTCATTTCAGTATCATTTTCATTAAGCGAATTGACAATTTTGCATTTTGGTCAATTTATGCTTTGAAACCAATTCATCACGATTACGTCGATTAGGGGCGACTATTGAGGCAAATTATTGCAATAGTTGAAAACACTATTGCGATAGTATTGCAATAGTTGTGCCACTATTGCTGTCCTATTGTGATAGTTTGTTTTTAAAATAAGTCTTTTAAAAGATTGCTAATTATTTGTAATATAGTGGCTAATGTACATATAACTGGTATTTAATTAATAAAATGCAAGACAATAGTGCTTTGTCATTTGATTTAATTCCCAAATCAAAATCTTGTTAATATTATTTCTGTTAAACAACCATTTCTCTAATTTCTAAAGCCCATTTTCATTAAAAGTTTGTGAAATTCATGAAATACCCACTCTGCTCGAGAGTTTTCAACTAATTTGGTCTTAGTGTTTAAAAATAGTACACTATCGAAACTATCGATAGTTAATGGTACTATTGATGGAAATAATCGATAGTTCAAATTACTATTGATGTATTGCTATCGGACCATTCACTATCGCGATCTATCAATAGTTTGATCCATCGTACCGCTAATCATGATCATTGATAAGTGAAATGTATCTTCCACCACTATCCCATGTTCAGTGCTGTGCAGTCTTGGTAACCAATGAATGTGTAGATGAAATGAAAGAAGAATAAAATGTTATTGATGAAATTAACTTTATTGGAAAATTCAGCATGAAACATGGCATACATAACTTCTACATGATGTACTTTTCATAATGAAACATTGACAAACAAAGGAATCAATATGGCTCAATGTTAAAATTTTGAGTGATATGCCAACAATGAAATGGAATGACGATCACAAACATCTTTGCTGCAATGATCAATTAAAATAAAAAGTTGGAGGCATATTTGCAAGTTCACAACATTAATTGATTCTGTGAAAGTTTGATAAATGTCATTTGACGTCAATGGGGTAGTGGGGGTGGGCAGATGGACAATTCTCCTTAGTACCGGCCGTGACGATCACGTGAGCGCGGCCTGTCTCTGGCTTTGGGACTCCTATTCTTGCTGCGAGATCTGCGACGCTCTCCTCCTCCTCCTCCTCCTCCTCCTCCTCCTCGTTCCCTGCTGCGACTGCGATTACGCCGAGTGGGTGGCGACCGTGACCTCCTTCTCTTGCGACCTCCTCCGTACAGCTCACGCCTCAGCTCTCTGGAGATTGGCTTGAGGTGCATGAAGTTGCAGAATCCGCCGCGTGTACACTCGCCCATCTCGTATTGGCGGCAGCAGGCCTCTCGGAAGTCGGTCACTGGCGACAGCTCAGCATGAATCGGACGGCAGTTGAACCAGCGGTTGTTGAGCTCGTTCACAGCTTTCTCCGCATCCTCTTCGCGGTGGAATCGGACGTAGACGTTGCCGACCAAGTGGTCGCCCAGGTTGTCGCAGACATTCATCTCCTCGATCTCCCCGTACTTCTCCATCTCCACGTACACCTCTTCGAAGAACTCGTCGTAGTGTGTCTGAATTTCGAACTCGTCCATGTGGATGTGAGACCCGTCCGCAGTCAAGGCAGCATTCTGTGGGTTCAGATACAGATTCAGCAGCAAGACCGTCTGACTGAACGTTGGCTTATTGTGGAGTCGCGAGCACCGATCTCCGTGGCGACATGCGCCAATTTTGAAGTAGAAAGAACAGTTGACCTTATCTTTCTCTGTGCCGAAGATGGAAGCTAAATATTCTGCCATAGCTGCAAGGGTAAGCTGTAATAGTGATTAAAACAGCAGATTGCCTCTTCTTACGGTGTGCAAGGAGGACTGGTTAAACAGAGTATTGTCACCTTTCACGAATGAAACAAGAGTTCAAATACTGCGTGGTTGTACAACCCATTGATCAAAGTCTTTCAGTTTCAGTCAAAATTGCCACCACAATCGTTGCTTTTACGTTTCGCTATTTATGTCGACACAACGACCGCGTAGCCACGCAGAGCGTTCCTTTTAGTTCCTTGGTTAGGTAGTAAGTGTCTCCAGGAGACAAAAACAGGATATAATTAACCTAATCGTCAATAATTCATGAATACTTCCGTCTAAAACCACAACATTACAAATGGGGGCCCCACGCTGAAGTTATTCCGCTAGGTGGCGCGTCGGTATTTCCGTTTAGTTCGGAAGTGATCGTAGCGAACAACAACAACTTGTAGTCTAGCTAAAACTAATGTGTAAACAAACTAAGCAATATATATTTGTATCTACAGATTTAAAACTAGCAAATAAACGAACAACTTGTTGCTCTAGTCTAGCATCTAAACGTGACCTACATCCATTAGCCGGATAGGAAAAAAAGACAGTTGTTTATCATGTGCAGTGGCAGTGCTAGTCCAGAAGATATTTTCACATTATTTTGCCGCACAAAATCACGCATACGCAGTGTTGTTAATAATAATGGGATAATATTGGGCGTACTTTATTACATATAATGGTGACAAATATTTAGAATTTTATATTTTAGGTAGTACAAAATAACATTGATTTTTGTTTGTTTTTTTATTCCATAAATTATTTACAGAGCTAAGACTCAAGAGCTTTGGAAAGTTGTTCTATCTTTGGGTTTTTTAAACATCAAAACAAAGTATGCCAGTCTGGAATCTAATTAGCTTCCTAACGTCTCGGCTGCTCTACGCATGCATAATCTTATTAATTTATAATATCTCAAGATTCCTCTACACTTCCCTGCCTTTTTAAATGGGTATGACCATGTCCCTATCTAAAGCTAGACCATATAATTGTGCAACAACTAATGTGAAAATATCAAACTAATCTAGAAACCTAGATGTCTACACATGCCATTGCATTTTGCTATACGAGATAGAAGCAGTATTGAATGTTTGGAGATTAAATAATCCGTCTAGTATTATATAGTTAAACCATGATAAAGAGCTTTTCAGATCCTAATTAATTTAATAACATTCATTAATATGGGTCAGTCAAAGGATTACAAATATTTGTTATGGCTCAAGGACAACAAAATGTCATTAAGTAACGGTAAGCATTAATGAAAGTACGGTAATGGAAACCCAAACTCATGCAACACATATGTGCATCATTTTATGAAGCCTCCACCTACTTGTCAGTCACATCTCATTCTGTGATCACAAATTCCATAATCATATGTAGGACGTTGACATACTAGAGGGTATTCGTTTCAATAACCCGACCAACACTAGGGCGACTGCCGAGTGATAAAATTAGCCAATGATCCAATACTCATAATGATACAAATACCCTCATTGGCTAATTTCATCACGCGAGTAATTGAAACGAATACGCTCCTAGTATACTGTAGCTGTTATGTTGTGTTAATAACGTTTTGAGTGGTTAGTTAATAATTAAGACTCATGGGAAGACAACTCACTCCGCCACCGGAGAAATGTGAGTCAATTAAAGCTTGGAGTTCTAACCTTCCCTGGAGGGAGATGCACTAGTTGAGAATGTCGCAGTGCATGCAGATGTTGTGGCAATACCATACTACCATGCAGAGATCGCCTATGTGTCTTGAGTCCGTACAACAGAAATATCATAGTGCTACAAGATGTCAAGAGTCTAAACTAATCATCTGGCTATATGGGTTCTTAGTACCGGGTAAATCAGTTTGCTCATACCGTGCTCCCTCGATATAACGCCCTTCGATGCACCACGGATTCGGATACAACGCAGGGTCCAACGTGGACCCCATTTTAAAAATGTTTTAAATTAAAAAATAAAAATTCTTCAATTATATTCATTGATATAACGCAGGTATTATAACGCGGGTGGCATGTCATGGACCCGAACTTCAGCGCTATATCGAGGGAGCACTGTATATTATATACAATCCAATTGCTGCCTTGTTTTTGTTTTCCCTACAAAATACAATGAGAGCCAATCTTAAAGTAAAAGGTAGCACTAAATAGTACAAATTATTCTTGTTGAACATAGGTCCCATATAGCTCTGCATGACATTTTGCGGTGAGTGAGTGAATAACGTCACTGCGGGAATCTTTCACCCATTTGCGACGATGCGGTGAAAAGTATCGTGACTCTTGTAACACTACAATCATTCTGTGGACTTGCACCATGAAACTAAGGGTGAGACGATTAACCGCGGTTCACGGTATTCACAGTTTTAGACCCACGGTTCGATCCATGATTTTTTAGTTTGAGTATAATGATTTTTTCGATTCATCTAGAAATTTGACATTAGCTCTTCCATGGTATAAACTCTGCTTAAAAAGTCTGTTCCCCATATGATTCCCGTTAATAGTTAGCTGATGAAACGAGCATGTCTTTCTAAAACTGTTGTATCCCTAAAACTTGTGTATCCAGCTGATAATTGTTTATTTAAAAGTGTTTATTGGCAAGTGAAAATAAAAGTTTGTTATCTAACAATAGTTTATTGTATCTGAGTAACAGTTGGCTGAGTTACTGTGCTTGTGGAAAGTATCGTGAATAAAATCGAACCGTGGCCCAAATATCGAAAATCAAATTGAAATACAAAAAAGTGAATCGTCCCATCCCTACATGAAACACAACACTGAATCTATTGAAACACTCCGGTACCTTCATTGATAAAGCCTTCATATGTAGGAGTATATTTGACGACGTCAGCGATTTCAGATTTTCTTGCTAAACGAGGACTTTGTTCTCGAGATGTGCCGCGGAAAAATGACAATACGCCACTTCCTGAGCGCTTTCCTAGAGAAAATATCATAAACAGTATTGAAACTGACCCCGACTTCTATCTTGTAATTTTTATGAAAATATTGAAAGTATAATGAAATGAAGATATGTGAAAAGGAAATTGCCTTATTATTTGAATTTGCCTTATTATTTGTGCATATTTGCTGTGTAAATTATGTGAATCTAATTGTGACAATTCATAGAATCAGCAGTGTGACAGGTGGATACTAATGTCAACAGGTAACTGTAGACCAATCTCGAAAGAATTATTGGACATGAATCTAGTTGATGATGCTATTTGTACCTTCTGTAAATCATACAATGAAAACCTAATCCATGTATATTATGAGTGTGACCATGTTAAACATTTCTGGTCACAGATAAGGCTTTTTATCAACAACTCTCTTAAGATTGACCTCAATTTTACAAAATATGTTGTGATGTTTGGAGTTGATACACATCATTCTGTAATCAA
>JAVCKZ010019010.1:0-19942 GCA_034780755.1 Lepetodrilus elevatus | reverse complement strand
TTAATAATTGACAGGAACTAAAAAATATCCCAGAAAAATAGGTGGTGCGTTTTCATAGTCTTTCAGTATATATAACAATCATAATTGAAATGTCAAACGGAATAATGTGACGAGACCAAGAACTAGACGAGTTGCCTTTGGATCACCCATCATAGAAAATAACATAACCAGTATAATAATAAGGTGTCCTCACAAGGCGTGTGGTACCAAGTAGTATTGCAGTCGAACAGTTAAACACGGTAACGCACATCCCGCAGTCACTTTAACTCCATAATCGCTCACACTCAGTAACGTACATTTCATCAGGTCACTGTTGACTTCCTGAAGATATTGTAGCTATAAAAGTGGTTAGTGCACACATTTGTAACGGGTCTTTGATAGTCAGGTGTTATTTAAGTGGAACAGTTAAACACGGTAACGTACATCCCGCAGTGACTTTAACTCCATAATCACTCATAATCAGTAACGTATATTTCATCAGGACATGATTGACTTCCTGAAGATACTGTAGCTATAAACGAGGTTAGTGCATACACTTGTAACGGGTATTTCATGATTGACCTGCTGAAGGTATGCTAGCAATAAACGTTGTTGGTGCATACAAGTATAGCAGGGCCGGTATTCAAAAAGGGGCTATGTCAGTTTTTGCTATATATTTGGTTATCAAAAACTGACTTTTATGAATATCGACCCAGGTCTCTAACATTTGACTTCAACATTAATTGTAGCTACAAGCGTTTCAAATATTGGGGATTTGTTAAGTGTGTTCAAAATAGGGTTATGCATGTCGATTTTATATTACACACCTATGTTGAGGTCTTTGGCTCAGACACGTTGAGATTCATATTGAGATTTAGTTATATTAAGCTATAGAAATGTATATTTGTCATATTTCTATTGTGAATAACAAATACTAGTATGTTTAAACTAATGTTGGTACAGAGTATACAGAACAGTGTTATAAATATCGATCACATGCCATAATATAATCAAAACAAGATGAATGATGATAGAATAGCTGTACTATAGAACATGAGAACATCCGAAACATGAGCCATAGTAATCACTGGATAAAAACCCAATCTACGGTCATAATGAGTATCAAGTTCTAGTAAACTGGGTAGTATTATATTTGGTATCCATAAACATGTATATATTACATAGTAAAAGTATATTATATATATATGTGTGTGTGCGTGCGTGTGTGTGTGTGTGTGTGTGTGTGTGTGTGTGTGCGTGTGTCTGTGTATGTGTGTGTGTGTGTGTGTGTGTGTGTGCGTGTGTCTGTGTGTGTGTATGTGTATGTGTGTGTTACATTTTTGCTTCCGTTCTGTGGTTTTTTTTACAGCTTTGTTTTGGTCACAAAACGTTGAATAAAAGATGAGAGAATGTATTAGTTTCATACAGAACCCCATACAGGAAATCAAGGCAGTCAAACATAATATTTATTGCCCATAAGTCGATATCTTCCACCAGAGCACATGCAATTAACGATGAACAAATATTCAATATAAACTGCTATACGTTCATAAGTAATAGGAATGCGACCATATCTAATAATTAAAATATTATGGGATCTTACAAAACATATTCTACGGATGGTGAAGATCAGTTAATGGTGTGATAGTTTCAAGTCTTTTAGTGCATTGCCTTCTCTGACCATAGACACAATAGTGTACCTGCTAAAGTTAAATTACATTTAAAAACGCTATGTGCCGTGAAAAAAAGTACGCCAATAAAGCACATTTTTATGAATACTTATTTTATGAATACACATTTTATTGAATACTTATTTTGTATTTATGTATGTCTCATATACCACCAATAGTGGTAAAATACAATTACAATTGAATTGAATTAAATCTACCTCCAATATGAGATACATTTTCAGTTTAGGTTCAACTTCCCGGAGATAAGCATACTGTTAATGTTCATGGTTCCACAGGTTACCCGTTAGTCAAAGTAATACTTCCTGTATGGAAACCTTAATATAAATCTCTTCAATGTGCCACCGTTGGCTTGAACTAATAATTTCAATTGGAGATTCAGATTGCCGCTTGAAAGTAGGATCACATGATTCGTATCAAAAAGCTTGGTTAGACTAATAAAACAAACAGATGTATGGTGACAAATAACCCAAATATGGTCGGCTGAAGTTAATGGCCGAACCTTGCTGGCAAGAGGAGGAAGATTGCTCTTGAGCAATATTGAATGTGGGCGCTATAAAATGTGGGTTTAATCATAGGCACTTGAATCAGGCCATTATTAAAAAAAATATATATGTATTTTTTTTTTAAATATTTATTTTCTTAATGTACTTTTATTTAAAATATATTCTGTCCAAAAGAAAATGTAAAACAAATAAAATAAAATAAAATAATAAAAAAAATCGCCATCGACGGCATTCTTCGTCGTCGTCACCATTGCCATCATCGTCGTCGTTGTAACCATCATCACCACCGCCGCCGCCGCCGCCGCCGCCGCCGCCGCCGCCACCACCAACAACAACGACAACAGCAACAATATCAGCAGCAGAAGCAGCAACACAAACAACTGTATTCCTATTCATGAGAATATTGCCGATTACGTAACACATCTAATGACAAGACTACGATGCACACTGTCACTGTATTTCATGAAGCGCCATCACCACACACGATTGGCATGACTCAGCAGTCAATCATATTTGTAATACCTGTGAGAATACACAAACGGACATGCACATACAATATTTTAAGTAGATTGCATTCTTTTAGTTTTTAACCGTTCATAACTAATGAGTTTTTGAATGTGTCCTGCTCGAATGCACACAGGAAGTAGTCAGTATGGAAGCCAGTCATGTAATGTCAGGTTAATTTCCAGGAATCCCAAATGAACATATTCCTGTCGAGTTCCTGTTGATTTCCCTTATCATTATGTTCGATTATAATTTTAGTATTAGTAACATATCGATTCAATTACCTAACGGAAACACAAACAAATAAACCATCATGGCAAATCCATGTTTCAAACAATATATTATATTACAATACATTAAAATAGAAATATTGCATATTTTATAAGAATATATTGTTTTCTAATATAGTTTTTACCATGATCATGTGATGATGTGTTCTAATCAGTATGGCTATACCGTAGCTTGTTTTCAACATATGATTTCGACATTCTGTGTATGCTCAGATCTTCACCTGTGTACGCCTCCCTATCGATCCATGTCTCGCTGTCACTTGTATTCCTATTTGAGAATTTCAAAATGACAATTAAGTCACTTTTTAAAAACGTTAAATGATCCCAAGAGAGTACTAGTTGTTAACAATATAATACAGAATTGCAAGAGTAGCCGAATTGTGAACGGCATGCAATCACAGACACCGATGATAGTTTTGAAGCATATTGGAGATAAAAATACAAAAAGTATTCGCTTTTTGTGTCTCTATGATACGAATCACAGATCTACAGTAGAAGAAGGTATTGGCAGTCTCATGAAAAGTAAACATATGTTTTTAATGCAGCATACTTTATTAGTGTTGCATCCCTGAATAAATGCACTGTCATTAGTACGTAACGTACGTTGGAAATAAATCTTAACTTATTGTCAAAATCAGATATAATACATATCCAGAAATCATTCTGGTTGGTTCTGTAACTTTCGCTTTGGCCTTTTAACATTTTTCTAATCCACTTTTCAGAAGACCATTTGTTAATTTTGTTAAGATACAATGGCAATTGAATGTTAAATGAACTACTAACATCGTCCATAACAAGTGAACCATCAATGCGAACATTTAGAACCTTTACAAGATGATTAATATTGCGATTTGTGAGACACCAATTTCCAGATCGGCAGAACCGGAGAGAATACATCTACACCAGACATCTAGCTAGAATTCATGACTTTGTAAAAACCTACCGATAAAATGAGACATACGCCCCATAATTCCCAAATCAAATAAATCAAATATTTCAGATAAATGTCATTTTTCCATTTATCGGTTATTAATAAAACAATTTTCGCATAAATAATTCCAAACGAACGAGACGGTCAGTGTTGCTGCTTTGATGCTTATGAAATATGATTTCTCGCAGGCCTGTGTAATATGAATTCCGTGAAAATATACGCAAGATTGTGATGGAAACCTATGTGGTATCAAATTCTGAAAGGTTAAAGTAAAATAATCTTGTGGGAAATATTGTTTTATGTTTCGATTTATATTAGCATTATTCTCTAAATTAGTAGAAATGTTTGGGAATGACATTTAGTTGGTATATGATCAAACAAATGTCACTTCTCTTGAAATATAAAACTCTTTGTAATATACTGTCGCGCTATTTCCAAAATTAATGTATTGCACCATTTTCTGTCTAAGGATAGCTTCCGTGTAGACATACGTATATTGTCTTTCAACTGAATTGTCTAAATGGTCATGTTTCCGAGTTAATCAAACACAATTTTTTTAATTAACTATTAATATTTCCGTGAACAAAAGGATCCCTCATATGTTACAGTACGTATGTTGGTATATCTCAAGTGATGCGTTTAATAATACCAATGACACATTTGAACATGTTTATATTACTTCCGTTAATCAACCGGAAATGTAGTTATTTATATTAAACATACAAGTTTTGATCTTTTTGTCACGATGATTTATTATTTATTATGGACATGCATATTATCTTCAAGTTTACTATCTATAGAAGTAATGCTTATTAATGACGGGTATCTGGTATGTACAGTACCATATTGATTTGTGTTATTCAACATGTCTCAAAAGCAGGTCAAATAGATGGATACATTGGATGATTAGTGTTTTTTTGGTTTTCTTTTTCAAATTACCAAAAGTAACTTGGTAAATACAGGACATGCACGTGATGTGGAGGAAGAACAGCCGATGTGCAATCGGAACATACTCGTGCAGGCTTTCTACAAACATTAATCGGACGTTCACAATCCTTAAACATTCTAGAATTCACTCCCTATTCGAGACCACTCGACCTTTCAAGGAATTGCAACACATGTAAGACACGATCATACCGAAACGGGAGAGAAGTCTCGAATGACAAAATAATATGTTATCAACTTTTGAAAATCTCCTACCTAATTTACGATCGGGATGGGACCATCATGTATTTGCTAGAATGTGCTAAACTCTGAAATCGCATTACAATGGTGAGTGAGTGAGTGAATATGGAGTTTAACGTCGCTGCGGGAATCTTTCACACATTTGCGACGACATTGCAATGGTGTAAGTAGTGTGTGCCCCATGATCTAGTGGAATTTGCTAATTTAACCGAATATGAAGTTGATGAAATATGCCAAGTGTATTCAAATAAGTCTAGACTTTCTTTGACAACAAGTTGCATGCAGCAAGTTTGATACGTGTGACGAGTGTTGTGTAAAGATGCTAGGTGCACATGCACTATGCTATGTTAAAAAATAAATCGGTTTAAAGCAGGCAATTCTATTATGGTATGTAAACCCACGTCAGAAGCGGTCATTAAGTTTGTCACGTAACCTTTTATACGTTAAATGTCGAGCGTAGTTGGCGCCACTTCCTCGAAATCGTACTCATATCGTTACATTTTTACGTCATTCAATGGATCAGTTTGTTCTCATTTCCCTTCTTAACTCCTTTGGAATATATCTCCGTGTACATGTTTCAATGAACGTATTCGTTTCAAACATTCGACCAACCCTAGGGTGATGAAATTAGCCAATGACCAAACACTCATGATGATACGAGTACCCTCATTGGCTAAATTCATCACGCGACCGTCACCCTAGGGTAGGTCAAGTGTTGAATCGAATACGCTCTCAGACTCCAGGTTAAAATCTCGCCACAGATTGGTGGCATCAATGTTAGTGAAAGTTACCTTTCTGAGAGAAAGAGGAGAGGAGATAGAGAGAGAGAGAAAGTCCTTGGGTTTTATGATCACACTTTCAATAGATTTATGTATGAAATTGTTCAAGTGTAGTGTTTGAGTGCATTCCTGGTGATTTCAGTGCTGTGTTGGACCGAGCTGACGTGGTGAACCCGGCCAGCATGAAGCAAGCTCTGATGGCGTCCGCTCGCAGGCTGCCCGACTACAACATGTTCGAGCAGGGATACGGAAAGCTGGATCTACTCCGAGCGTACCAGACTCTCACCACGTACAAGCCACAGACCAGGTACGAGAACGAGGCTGAACTTATCCAATGTTAATTTATGTATATGAATGGCATTTTCTACATATTGTCTCGTAGGCAAGTGGGTGAAAGATTCCCGCAGTGACGTTAAATTCCATATTCACTCACTATTCACTCACTCACTCAAAATAAATAATAGGTATGTTTCAAAATAGCGTGGGTACGTAGGAAAAAATAAACATTTTCATATTTTAATTTTTTTTATTGGAAACGGGTACTTCTAAATGTATTCATTCAGTGTTCTTGTTTGTTTCAGCCTGAGCCCCAGCTACATTGATTTAACCGAGTGTCCGTACATGTGGCCGTATTGCAGCCAGCCAATCTACTATGGAGGGATGCCCGTCATTGTCAATGTGAGTAGAGTATGTTGTGAATCTGAACATTGAAGAACATGATGTTTTGAAAAACTAAAATGAATATCACGATATTGCAGGGATTAATTAATACAAGAAATTTGCAAACTATTGGTACTGAGTTGGTAATCTATCAATATGGTCTGGAATATCTTTCTTTTATATTCTTCTCAGTTCCACCTGGGATGCGTTCAAGATAGAATACAAGAATACAATACTTTCCCCTACATGTATTGCTTGTTGAACTGCTTCATGCGTATCGCTTTTCCTACATAGCCTTCAGACCCGTAGTGAAATATTAATACGTATAGCTACGCGTGCTGGCTGAACGGCTTCTGTATTGGTTCAATGACTTTCTTTTTGTTTTTCTATATGTTGTCCCAAACTTGTAGATTCATTTCATCAATGACCGAATACATACTGTGCACGTGACAATAAAAACCATAATCACACTTTATTCAGTCGTTCAAAAATATATCCCAACAATAAATGTTTGTAACTTTGAGGATAAATCCTGTTCTATGCCATTTTATCTTTGTACACCTTTCCACATTGGCTTGCCTTGTTACAGGTGACTATATTGAACGGGATGGGTGTGTCTGGCAAGATTATTGACAAGGTAAGAAACCTTTTCTCTGTGTGTTAGCAAGGAAACAGTTGTCATTTCTCTCTATCATCATACCCCTAAGACCCATCTAAAACAACTCTGGGTATGCCAATATTGGTGTATATTCTACTTCTATTTTCAGATATTTCTATTATCTATTATAATAGTTTCTATTATTTTTTCTTGGTCACAATCTTTGTGTATTGTTGAAAGATTCTCACTGTGACGTCAAACAATAACTCATTTAATCTTACTGACTTAGATGTAAAGATATTTTACTTTATTTTTACTCTCACTGTCTTTGTCAGATGTAAAGAGATTTTACTTGATTTTTGCATGCATTTTGTTTTTACTGAACATTTTTATTCGATCCCCATCTTCAGCCACTTTGGGAACCATACACGCCCCAATTTGGCGGCCATGTTGAAGTGGCGTTGTCGTACTCCCCTGTGCTGTGGCCTTGGTCTGGTTTCCTGGCCGTGTCAATCACCGTCTCCAAGAATGCTGCCACCTGGGAGGGCATTGCTCAAGGGCAGATAACCATTACAGTCGAGTCGCCTCCAGAGGTAAGATCATTTTATTCGGGTTGGGCTGTAGATGGGTAAAGTTTTGTCTCTTATTTATACTATGCTTCTGAATATGTCAGTATTTAACTGACGAAATAGTAATATTATTTTGATGGACATTTTATTTTGAATTTCTAGCAAATAATTTTTCTTTTCATTTTAAATTAATGTCTTATATTAATGCTGCTAATTCTGCTATCAGATCAGTTTCATTATATAAAAATTACATCAGGATGAATGTATTGATATTTTATTACTTGTATATACATTTTTATTTCAGAATGACGAGAAAGAGCCGCGACGTTCGATTATTAAACTCCCAATAAGAGTCAAGATTATTCCTACCCCTCCAAGAAGGTGAGTTATTATTAAATAATCTAATTACTTAGATACAGCCATGGCAATGTTATTTTGTCCAGGGATTCATTTATCTGCATTTTTTATATTGCTTGAGACCTGCGCCCGAGATTACGAAACTTTTCTGAGGACGATTTCATACTCAACTCAGAATTGTGTTCATAAAACGTCATGTGACGTCATAGTCTGAGTACGTTTTTGTGCTCAGAAAGTTTCATAATCTCGGGGCAAGGCCTGCATTTCACAAAAGTGGTGTACATTTTCGCCGGACGTATATCACGACATAAAGCATGGAGTACATGTAACTTTGTGCATATACACTGTGCTTTACGTCCGGCGTAAATTTAAACCCCTTTCATGAAACGTAGGCCTGCAGACTCGATTCCAGTCTCGTCACAAATGGGTGAAAGATTCCCGCAGCGACATTAAACTCCAAATTCACTCACTATCTTGTTTTCCGTGCAAATCACAATTGTCTATTGAAAATCAAAGGTTTGTTCATATTTATTTATGCAAAGACATTCATGTATTTTACCCGATTCAATGACCGATGTGATGAATTCTGATATTAAACTTGCAGTAAGCGAGTTCTCTGGGATCAGTATCACAACCTGCGCTACCCACCGGGCTACTTCCCACGCGACAACCTCAGAATGAAGAACGATCCCTTGGATTGGTGAGTCTCCCAGTCAACAAACTGTATATGTGCATTGTGCTGGAGAATGGGTACTCGGTAGGATGACATGCTCATTGAATGGGAACCTTGTAGCGCTGGAAACGGCAGCTTGGGTTTTTATGATGCCTAGGGAGAAGGAACATTGAGTGCACACTGATTCATTGACTGGGGATAACAATGTGGGGCTTTGAGCATGCTTTAACCCTCTCCCTGCTGAAGGCGAGTTAACTTACATGATCACATGGAGAAATAGAACACTTTGATTTTATTCAGCAGGGAGAAGGTTAATAGGTGGATTTGGTGAATTATAAGGAGCTATTATTATTATTATTATTATTATTAACTTTCTCCCTGCTGTATAAAATCATGTGATTGGGCAACTTAAGTTGCCTTCAGCAATGAGAGGGTTAAAGCAAATTGATACTTTCTTAGAATTCTTTTAAATTTTAGGAAGGCAGACAGGTGGTATTTAAAAAAAAAAAGGAATGTATTTAATTTTAATGGTATTTTATTAATTTCAATAAAATATAAGGTTCTCCTAATGTAACTGAAAGCAAGATTTCGCTCGTTTTGTTTTTCAGGAATGGAGATCATATTCACACAAACTTCAAGGATATGTACCAACATCTCCGGAAAGGAGGATACTTTGTGGAAGTATTAGGTACGTAACTCACTGAACATACTGTATCGCCAAGCATAAATATTGCCAAGTATTGGTGAGACCTAAATTAATTTTCAAACATTAGAATAGTCACACTTTCACCATGTTCAAATTCAATGTGTGACAGTTCTGTCAAGTAAAATGGAATATTTTGTATTTCGTAAAAATAATTAAACAATCGTGTATTTCATGGAGGTTTTTTTCATTGTTTCAGGCTCTCCATTTACATGCTTTGATGCTAGTCAGTATGGTGAGTATAGTCAGTTTGAATTTGTTAGCACCTGTTACATTTTTGTATTTTCGTACGTGGATGGAGAATGGTTTTGTCTGACTGACATGGTTAGAGTGTCGGTCCGGAGTGCTGAAGGTCGCTCACAAAAGTTGCATTTCTGATACGATATTGATAGGATGCGCTGTCTGTATCCATGCGGATATCATCCTTCGTCTTGTCAGTACCAGATGGTGCTTGCAGGTTTCCTCCTGCCCTAAAACTGACAAGTCATGATACAAGTGAAAGAATCTTGAAAGCGACTCTAAACCCAGATACAATTTTATTTTTAAAAACCTTTTTTTTTTTAAATAATTAAAAAATAATTAAAAAATAAAAGAATGTTGAATAGTTAGTTGTGGATCCAGAAGAACTTTGTAGAGGCCCCACTTTACACGACTTGACATGATTAACAACACAATGGGACCTGTTTGTTCAGGAACTCTGCTGATCGTGGACGCAGAGGAAGAGTATTTCCCCGAGGAGGTGACCAAGCTGAAGCGAGACATCGACCAGGGTCTGTCAATCATCGTGTTTGCCGACTGGTACAACGTCTCCGTCATGAAGAAAGTCAAGTTTTACGACGAAAACACCAGGTACGTAGATTGCCGCGCAAGTTAGAAATCTTGGATGAAAATTTGTGTTAACACTGCGCTGGGTTATTCATTATCCTGACTATAGGGCCAGTTGACCCCAGGGTGTAGAAGGTTAAAGGGTACTGGTAAATAACTTTAGACTTCTATTTTAATGTTACCTTTGTTAGAGTACATATCTTAATCTTGTTATAACCGATCGACATTACAATTCTCTCCAAGAAAAGTATTAGAAAATTTACTATTAAAAATTAATTTTATTGGGAATGTTATGCAAAATTAATATTTCATCAATATTCCTGTCTGTAAATGGAATTACATGTATCTCTATATAAATAAGTCAGTACCGGTATTTTGTAAATATTCCTAAACTGTGAATTATTTTCAGACAATGGTGGATGCCCGACACAGGAGGAGCCAATATTCCGGCCATCAATGATTTGTTATCTCCCTTTGGCATGGTCTTCAGGTACATTCATAGAATATGTTCTAGTTATTTGAGTTCTATGGGTTTTTTTCCACACAAAAATAATATCAATTTCAATTTAATTTTGTTGTTGTTGTATGTGCAATATTATTGTTATTCCAATTACTTTGTCACATGTTTTAGAAATAATTCAAACGTCATATTTAGAGGTCTGTTTTGTGTTTACAGTGATCAAGTCTACGAAGGCGACTTTACAATGGGAGACCATGACAGTGAGTTTTCTTTGTCAGAATCTTTAGTTCCACAGCCAACAGTCTGTTAATTGTTCAAGGAAGTACTCATAAAATATTAATGTGCGTATTTACATTGCGTCAAATCCATGCTTGAAAGCTTAACCCTGGGGGCTGCTCCTTAATAGCTGTTCTCTCTGTACTTTCTGTCTGACACATGTGCAGTTACCAAGTATCAACACCAAGTAACTGTGCATGCGTCAGACATACAGTATAGAGAGAACAGCTAGAAAGGAGCAGCCCCACTGGTCAGTGTGTACTCATTTTACCTTATCAACTCCCTGGGGAGAATACAACCCAAGCTGTTGTTTCTTCTAGTGTACTATGCATCTGGGACAAGTATCGCCAAGTTTCCCGACGATGGAGTGCTTGTCGTACAGTCGTTGAAAAATCAAGGTGAGTTTGTTCTCCATTGACAGATTTACAGGGATTAGAATCGACGGATGCGTGGATTTCCCCAGATTTTGAGGCTTCATGGGTCAATCTTGTAAACCTGATCATGGCCTGTGTCCCCTGGATTCAGCTGCCAACACGATTTCACATTCTCATCTTCGTCGCAATGGGTGAAAGATTCCCGCAGCGACGTTAATCTCCATATATTGACTCTCTCACTCCTATTCTCATCCCTGGATTTAGTTATGCTGTATATCGTTTGGTTTTCAAATCTTGAAAGCATCCGTTAACCTTAACATGCACCATATTGTGTCGTCTTGTCTACAGGCTACGAAGTGTTACGGGGAGATACGAAGATGACGGACAGTGTACCAGTGTTAGGGTTACACCAGACCAAGACGTCGGCAGGCAACGGGGGTAGAGTGGTTCTATATGGAGACTCCAACTGTCTGGATACAAGTCACATGCAAAAAGGTACAGTCAAGTCGACAAATATATTTTTTGCTATATTTTATTGAATGACTTTATAAACTTATTTGTTCTATCTGGCAAGAAGTTGAAATAAATCAATTTTCCTAAAATTCAGAGAAATTATTTCCATCACATATTCCAATTTGATTGTCGCCTCTGGGTGAATCATTTCGGACGCGACGTAAAACATGTATTCATTCGTTCCAATTTGATAATTGTATCTGATAATTAATAATTTGGTCTCTTTCAACAAAGCATTTTGAAAGGTTTCAAAGTTTTGGGAATCGCTAAAATTTGTATATTTTGTAAATTTGTAAATTTTGTTATGGACTAATTGTGTTGCCTCAACACTAAATGCCATCTAATTTTAAAATAATATTTCTAAGGATTTTTCCATTTACATTTCTAATAATAAACGTTAATATTGTGCAAACATTTGCATGCTTCAGACTGTTTCTGGATGTTGAGCGCTCTACTGGAGTACACGGCTTACAACACGCTGCTGCCGATATTCTCCAACCAGGAGAAGCTCGTCCTCTCCATGCCTGTGGAGCTGCCTGAGAGAATGGAAGGTAACTCGCAGTCTGAGTCTATTGGCCGTTATCTTGCAGGGGGCATGTCGTAGCGCAACGGTTGCACGTTTGGACTTAGGAGCCAAAGGCTGCAGGTTCAAATCCTGTCCCGAGTGCCTGGCATCAATGTTCGCTGTCCGTACCATGATAGTGAAAATGTCATCCTTGGTCTGTCAGTACTGTGCTCGCAGGTCTGCTGCAACCTTCAGTGCTACGGATGTTGCTGGTTTCCTCATGCCCTCAACTGATAAGCTGTGATATGTGAAATAATCTTGAAACTATCAACCCCAATTTGAAAAAAAAATTAAATTAATTTACCAAATTTCAATTTAAATGCTGACAGGGAGGTAAGCTTTAACCCTCTCTGTATTGGATTAACCACAATTACATATCTGTCATACTATAATGTTCTCTGTTTGATTACAGGTAACCACCTACACAGGTATTCCAAGGTGCTGGAGGGTCACCTGGGTACTCCCCGGCATCGCCCCCTCCCCACGTGCCCCCATCTGGAGTGGGCCCAGGCTCACCCCCTCAACATCTCTGCACCATCGTAAGTCTACCAATTACTATCCAGGGATCAAAATTGATTGTGCATGGGGGCAAGTGGTAGTGCAATGGTAGAACGTTTGGACTTTTGACGCCAAAGGTCCTGGGTTCAAATCCTGTCCCAGGAGCTCAGCATCAATGTTCGCGAAAGTTACCTTTTTCTGGTGCGATATTGATAGGATACGCCGTCTGTATCGTGGCAGTGTAGTTATCATCCTTTATCGTCGTTTCTCGCAGGTTTACTGCAACATTCAGTGCTACGGATGTTGCAGGTGTCCTCCTGCCATAAACTGACAAGCTGTGATATAAGTGAAAGAATCTTGAAATAGGATCTAAAATTTAAAATGTTACCCAGTGCTTTGAGGTTTACTGCAACATTCAGTGCTACAGATGCTGCAGGTGAAAGAATTTTTAACCTGGCTAACCCCAATTAAGAAAAATTAATAATAATTCAAATAGAAGCATAAGGATTACTTTTGCTATTCAGTTCTAGTCATAGGAATATAACAGTGACTATATTCCAATCAAAATTTTTAAAAATAAAAAATAAATAAATAAAAATAAAAAACATAAAAGACAAATTTCACTGTCATGACCGTCACTGAATCTTCTTTTCCTTCACAGTAATCTGTACCAGCACCAGAAGCTGATGTCCTTCGAGATGGAGCACCTCCTGCCCCCGGCGGCCAAAGGCAAGGACAGTCCATTCAACCCCGCCGTGGTCGCGGGCATCAAGGACAAGCCCGGATACGTGGCCGACCCGCAGTACGGCAGTCCCCGAGTGGCGCCCGACCCGTCCAACGTGTTCCCAGTGCTGGCATTCGTCAGCACGGGGCTAGTGGTGCTGTTCCTGCTCAACCAATACTACAGGAGCCGGTCGCGCCCAAAGCGCAAACGTCCCAGGCCGCGCAAGCTGCAGCAGATGATATACGGAGCCAAAGTGCCGGGAGTGTGATGAACGATACAAGAGCCTGTGTTTTTTCTTGTGCATATTTTTCGAATGATACAAGATTCAAACGGAATCCAATTATTATTTTTTTAATTATTATTATTTTTTTTTAAAGTTATTTATTTTCTTCTATTATTTTATTTTTTAAATTTATTTTTCTTTTCCTATTATTATTTCTTTTTTATATTATTGTATTTTTTTTTCATTCTAAAGACGTACAGCATGTTCTGTTTAAATGAATTAACAGATTATGATAATGGCATGCTATTGCATGAGTCACTCAAAATTTATGATTTAAGTTTTTCATTTGGAGTTTCAAAGACTTTCATCACATCCCCATATTCTGTTTCGATATTGGATGAAGTATGAAGATGGCATACCCTACCACAAGCCCACCACATTCATGTTGAATTGCTTTTTAATTTGTGTGTAAATACTTTGGGAAATTGCGAAGAAATGGATGTGTCAAGTGAAATTAGCACCAGGCTTAACCTTCTCTCTCCCAACTGCAGCTGCCATGAGTAGCAGTGCTCGTAATCTGTTCCAACAGGGAGAGGGTTAAAGACTTTCATCAAAATCTGAACTTGTCTCGGTGCCGGGTTCGTGAAAGTTACCAAAGTATATGTTCATGTCGAAGAAACACAAATAAGTCTTTGCTGCACAAGTCTTTCAGTGAAAAGTGTGGGCATTGTGTACTCGTCGAGTACGAGAACTCGAGTCGTGGACATTTTGTGGTGTTCTTGGCACTCATCACACGATGATCACGCAGACTTATCTCGAGAAAATGGACGGGGAAAAAATCCGAACAGATTTCATGGATATTCATGGATGATCAATATTCATCCTCACGAGTCAATTTGTACATGAATCAATTTGTACATGGATTATGAACTGTTACAATTTCATTGCTTCATTTTTTTTTCTTTTCTGATGATCATTTTTATTTATCTCGTCGATAGATAATTATTTCTCTGCTCGTGTACGATACATATGAGAGTGGGAGTCGTATAAATTTCTCCGCTCGGCTATGATACATGCACGAGAGAGGAAAGCTGTGTCAGAATCAGTTTTCTCCGTCCCAAGACCGACTTTTTCACGTTAAAACTGTGTATCTCAATTTTCCCAGTAAAGAAGTTGTGCTTATCATATATCATGGCCTGTGTTCAGCATGCCGCCATTCATGTCATCTTTTGATTACCGAAATTCCTCCGAAGCTATGGCAGTGTTCCATTGACGAAAAATATTGTCCGTCTTTTTACCACCAAGTTTTTCTTTCCCTTAGAATTCCACAATTGTGTATAAAATGTTATCGCTGGTTTGGAGATATTTCCAAATGTTAGATTAAACTTTCAGTTCCACAGTAAATATATACCTACGGAGATAATGGCCGCTACAATTTATGCAGACGGTCATATTTTTATTTAAAATACTGCAAAATGGAAAATCCAATTTTGCGATGTTCCAGCATGTGTTTTAAGGTGGAATTGATTTAGAATTAATTTTCTTCATTTGTGAACTTGATAACATATTTGTCTAGAAAATAATCTACCAAGTGAGCTTCAAACCCGTCGTGACAGTTGGTTTAAAATAGGTAGTAGTTTCCTAATCACTATTTGAATCCTATACAATATATTAAGAATTATTGGATGAAAAATGTTGTCCTTTTGCAAGATAATGTTGTTTTTTAAGGTTGATTCAGTCCCAAAATATTTTCCACTTTTGGAATTTCTGTGCTATGAAAACTGCATAAACTTACACCCAAATTATTCAATTAAAGTAGATTTCATTGAATGAAATGACAATTTTACCTCGAGAAAAAACAACAACTTCCATGTTGAATCATTAACCTATTGTGGATGGTTGGATTTATAATATCATCACCACAAATGAATTCATTACATATACATGTTTGTTTACAAGTATGTTTTAATGAACTCAAAAATGTCTTCTACTGAACTCATTTCAATACCGTACACATCTTTTCACATTGAAAAGAACGTTCGTCGTCATCAAGTTTTAAACTTCTACCAATCAACAACCAACATTTTCACTCCCATTGAATTTACAAAAGCAGACTTACTATTTGTATGCAATGATCAGGAAGTAATCGATATGTAGATGTTACTGATTAAGTGACACGTACGTTTTCAAATCATTTCTATTCATCGTACAACACTGTACAATGTGATATATTATTTATACCAATGGCTCTGCTGCCAATATTGTATATACAGTGTGCGTGGTGGGAGGGGCTTGATCTGGGGGTGTGGCTGCATTGTGTATGGGGGTGGGGCAAAGGAGGGGTGGGGTGTGGGGGGGGGGCGGGGGTGATAGAATTACCCTCTGAGATTAAAGAGTGATATAAATTGTACAGTCAAAATGTATGATTAAAATATTTCATGTGTGGACATTCACTCAGCATCAATATTTTTATGGTGTATTACTATTAAGTTATTTAAGTAATTTATAGTTTGGATTGATGCGTCATCATGTGATATGATTGTATTTTAAACGCAGAATAGTTTAGAGAATGTAACTATGTGTTGGTACGCTAGCATTGGTATTATTTAGCGATTCCTCAGTATATTTTCAACATTTTAGTGCAATAATTAATAAATCACTCTTATTTCAATGCTATGATAATGTTATCAATATTGTAAATGGTGCAGTTTAGTGAAAATTGCAGTTTCATGGTATTTTACAAATATATTTAGTGCAAACATTTCATGGTAATCTCCCATCTTCACGAAAATGGAAACCTACCAACTAATGTATTGCTGAATTGCATTAGCATATTTTTTCAATTGACCAATTTTGAAATGGAGATAAAGGAAATGATGGCATTACATTTACATGTGTATGTCAATCATTAGATACACATGTATGTGATATAGAAGTCAAAACCAAAGAAAAACTACTTGTTTATTGTGGTAAACAGGTATGTTTTAATGAGATACTTTCATGAAATTGTCTATATTTAAAGGAAGAAATTAATTTGCCCAGTAAATATTTACCGTATGTAAATATAAATATTTATGTAAATAATAAATATATATACATCGGTGGGAAGAGTTAGCTCCTGTTGAGAAGGTGACATGTAGACTTTCTTTGATGTACGTTACTTTCATACTTTTCTTTCATTGAATCCATATAGCAACTGCTTTCATAACTTATTGTGCGTTATATGGCTTTGTTGTTTGAGTGTTATGCATTTACTTTAACCACCTCCCTCCTGAAGGCAGCAATAGTTGCCCTATTATTTAGCAGTTCTTATAACCAGGGAGGAGAAAGTGGAAGAAATTTTGAAAATAATTTCAGAATTACACGTTTCTGGAAATAATTTTCGAGTTTGAATATTGAGTCATAGCTTTCAATATTTATTCTATGGATCAATATTTTTTTTCATTGGTTTTAATTTTGTTTACTTCTATTTCATTTTGACATGGTATCTAATATCAAGTTACCCATCACAGTTTCCTTTTCTAGACCATGAGAGTAGCTTTTGTAGAAATTCTTTGAAGCATATTAATACTACAAGATCATCCCCATTGTATTTCATCTTCGACCTTTCGCAGTTCATTGCTATTTGCCATTCTGTGTTTGAACATTATATTTGATCAAAGCAGTTGTTAAATAGTTATATTATTATTAACGTTTCTATCTTCTATGTTCACGTGCTTGCATTTAATCTGAGAGTTGCTTTTGTGGTGTTTTTTTTTTTGTAAAGTGATATGTTTGAATATGCAAATTACATTGAAATACAGTTAAATAGATGTGGATGTGAATATCAATACTACTGAATTGTGTTTCATGTTTTGAATTATGAGCGATGGTAGCGCACAATCTATGGAAAATATTAATTTTAGCGAGGTTGTTATTGTGTCTTGGAAATAGGAAGAAGTGAAAACTGATTGCATGGTTTAATACGTTACCATAATATTGGATTAATTAGAACAATACCAATCACCAAAATTAAGCATATTCACGTTTTTAGGGTAAATTGTTGTTCCATTTTTTTGTGGTTAATTTTCGTGTTTGAATTAATGAGATTTACTGTTGTGTGTTTAATTAAAATAATAGAACATTTGTTTATATTAAATAATAATTATTTATACATAAAAATATATTAACACGAAAAGTCAATGACCACACTAAATTAGATTTGAGGCCCACAGCGATATAATGGGGTTGCATTGATAATCCGAGTCTCCAGTGTACATTTTGATATAACTTTCACGAATATAAAAACCAGTGGGTATTATTGTAAGCGCATTTTCTAGAACTGGATTAGATCCAAGTGCGAGAGATCAGTATGACTGACACTGTATGTATTTAATGTCATGTTTTGGGATGACAGTGGAAATGGGAGTTATCTCCCCTCCACAAATGTGTCAATGGGAGTTATCTCCCCTCCACAAAAGTGGCAATGGGAGTTATCTCCCCTCCACAAAAGTGGCAATGGGAGTTACCTCCCCTCCACAAAAGTGGCAGTGGGAGTTACCTCCCCTCCACATTTGCCCCATGCACAGTGACATGTGTGATTTAATGAAAGAGTGCGTGGATTTCGATGGTGTTGAACACCATTTCCATGTATGCAAGTCTGCCTGATGACGGTCGGGCCTCTATGGAGTTTGATGGAGGGAATCGACGCATATGACACTATGTAGATTAGACGTTAGTAGGTTCGCTACTGTCCATACAACACCCAAGCTCTCAGTCAAAAATCTATAGTTAACTGTAGATTGTTTAGCTATGCAAGCATTCTGATTGGTTGTGTTTACATGATGAAAACTATTTGATTGGTCAATATTGAGTATTAGGGCGTCGCATAACAACACATTGAACTAGTGTGGCAAGTTTTAGGTAATTGACTGAAGCATTTATGGAACCACATAGACCATAGTTCAGGGGGCCTGATGCACCGAACATAGCGCTATGAGCCCAGGGGCGTCATAACTCCTGTATGGAGTTACGTAGCGCCACGATTGGTCTGTGGAATTGGTGCGAGATTTATTTGATAGTTTCAGAATATTGCAATATTAATATTTTTATTATAGTTATTTTTTAAATTCAGCAATGTTGTTAGAACTTTGGCATGTCACATTCAATAATGTTAATGAAATTAAGAAAATGTGGTAGGTGCATGTTTATGTGAGAGATTGTTTGTAGTACGACAATTAAATTTAAGTGTCATATTGGCGTGGTATATGATCAAGAAATATATATTTATAAGAAAAACATTTTGTTAGAAATTATTGTAATTAATTTGTAGGAAATTGAGATTGTTTTTGTCTCTTGTACAAGTATAAATGACAGTGAATGATATCAGGTATAGTTATTATATATACTGATAAGTATGAAGTACTTCAAAGACACCAATCATCAAGATGAATTTCAAACACGTATTTAAATTAATGGTCTCCTGATACCTTCCTTGTATGTATGATGGTGAAATGAAAAACATAGATAATGAAATGAATGTGCATGCTTCTCATATTGAAAACATGTAAATGTCATTGATTCAATGAAAATGTTCATGGTTGGTCGAATTAAAATTTTATTGTAAACTAAAATGTTGTTTGTTTTTTCACTTTTAAATGTTGTAGTAATGATTCAGTAATTATTGTAATGATGATAGCTATATTGTGCCTGAATTATTTGTAATGATGTAGCACACTGATAGAACATTGGATTTGGAGCAGGTGTAGTCCGTATGATTTGTCTTGATCAATTAAGAGTTGAGTAGGGCAAACCAGCTCTATCTGTGGCAGGATATGTCAGTGAGCTAGCACGATTATCTGAGGGAAATCTGACCTAGACGAAGCGTTTTTGAGTGTAACGGTAATTTCGTGCACATCTCTCGAAATTCCAATGTAAAATTTGAGGAGTTTGAACTCGTAATGAAAGAGATTTCGTAAGTTTGCACCTTGGTCTGGGGCAAGCATGTATATGTTACAGTTAATCTGTATAATCAGGTAATGTGTATAATACCTGATTTTTACAATGAATTTCAGTTTACTAAG
>JAVCKZ010018899.1:8573-19953 GCA_034780755.1 Lepetodrilus elevatus | reverse complement strand
GAAAAAAAATATTTTCGTCAACTAATTTAGGTGTACGAACTATTAGAGCGTACGAATAATTAGAGTGATTACGGTAACTAATTATGATATATGGAATATAAATATAAAATATGAAATTAATATCCTTCTGCAAAAACCCATAAAATATTACCAACCATTTTCCATCATCATTTCCCAGGTCAAGAAAGGTAGTAATTACAATCTAAGAGTTTTAGTGAGGGAAGAAATTCCAATATCCAGATTTTACAACCCAACCAGTCTCCAGTGAACAAACAGTCATAAAGGCTTTAATGCTGTAACTGATCATGCTTCACAAGTTGTGCTTTTAATAAAAGTGCGGGTTTATGGAGTTGCTAGCAATATAAAGTCAGTGTAAAGTTGGTGTAAGGTTTGTGTAAGATCACAATAAAAGTGTGTGTGTTTACAGTGGGACAGATGGAAAGTGAAAGTGACAGTTGTTGATGCTATGACTTTCTTTGATTGGCAGCTATTCACATGACTAAAGCTTGTTTATTGATATCAAGATGTGTTTACTGCAGAATATGTTGGTATGAAATGTGTGCAATATAATCATATGTGATTCCATGTCTGGATGTTATTACAAATAGTGTAATGTTTCCAAAGTATAAGGTAGAAACATAAATTAATCATATGTATACTAGTATTTGTTTTCTTTAGCGTTTTTATTATTCAGTTTTATTTTGTTTTAAATATGCTATATTTTTGGCCATATGGATATTTTTTTATATTTTAGAATAATTACAATGTACTATGCTCCCAAAATAAATTAATCTGTTTGGATAATTTGAAATGGTGAACTATACACATGTTCTACGGTATGTTTCAATTGTTTCAATGCATTCCTACTGGGAAGGGAATTAACAGGAATTTAGTCTTTTCAGATATTATGCACGATTGCTTTACAATTAAAACTGAAGACTTCCCTGTCAATTTTAGATCTGTACTTCACACGCAATTCAACATTATATCTTTGAACAAAGACAATACTGAAAAACAGCAACGTTTTATTATGATGTCAGTTTCTTGTTTTTCAGTTCAGGTCTTTGCACAGCAACTAGCTCGGCTCCAGTCAAAACATAGAACTGTCATTGTTTAATGTCAAATGTCCTAGACTACAAAGAAACTCGACTGAAATTAACAGGGGTTTAATTTCGAACTTCCGTGATAACTACGGATTTTATATACGAAATAAACATCACGGTTGATCAAATATTTGGATCCCATCGTCTCTGATTTCATTTTATTCAGACAACAGACATTAAACTGGTATTTTGATGTTATCTGTCATCTGGTCACACTAGGATGTTATGTTCAGACAATTGAGTTATATTTTAGTGAATTAATCCTATGAGATCGCTATATAGCCAATCAATCAATTTTATTTCTGAGCCTTTGCTAAATAAGTAGCCTCGAGATGTGATTGATCTCCATGCATTGTTGAAATAATACTGCAAGTGGGGTTAAATAATGGCTCACTCTGGACGTGAATACCCCAGTGATCAGGTTTGGTTATGGGGGGAGAAAAGCCTGCTATAACTATGTGTTACAGAATAGCACCCCAGTCCTAGCTGGGAACCACGAATGGTGACATGCAACCAATGCATCACCAGTAGAGAAGCTACAGAGATTTGAACTCAGAACTTTTGGTTGCATAGTCTGACGCACTATCAACTGTTCTATTCTTTCACCACTGTTACTTATAGAATTATATATATTATAGCTTGAAGGTTATAACTGACATTAATTATTATTGGAAAAAAAAAAGTTATTGCATACCATAGTTATTTCTGGTAGATCTAATTACCATCTAACATAAAATAAATAAAATTTCCTAAATTGATTTTAGAGTCTTTTTCTAAGATGTATTCATCTTGTAGGCAAGATCTATTTCAAAATACAGTCTATGTAAGCATCATCTGTCATCACCCAAACAGTGGGCGCACTTTGATCTGACTTTAAGTGCTCTCACTTGCTGAAGAGGTCTGTAAATATTTAATTAGAGAGTTGTCTCCTCTTGACCTTTATCAATCATTGCTTTATATAATACTATACAGTGGCTAGCAAGGTTTTATTACATTTGAAGGAGAAGCATGCAGTATTTACTATAGAAATGTACCCAGCCAGGGGCCAGCTTCCCGAAGCTGTCGTATACGTAAAGACATTGTTAAGCCTTCATGAAGAAACATTTTACTATTTCTGCATCATAAAACGTTTCTCCACGAAGGCTTAATGATGTTGTTGCGTATACGACAGCTTTGGGAACATGGCCTGTGGTTGTTGATAAACGTTATAATATTTACTTGATTTGGTATCGCTAAGGTTATAATGTTGTGCTATTTCAGTCACATGGTGCATGCTATTAATTCTACATATTTAATTGATTATGCTTAAAATAAGTGGATGTATTCACAAATTTGTAAATGCACCATTTCAAATGAAGAATCATTAATAGTAATATTTCTTCATTTTCTTAATTCAGTATAATTTCAGCATCTTTAGGACTTTCATTAATTTTCCATAAATGACTAATTATCATAATCATCCCATTAACGAGAATGGTTTTGTTTTAGGCTTTTCATGAAGGAATTCGGAACCTAATCATGTGTGTTTGACATCGTCATAGCACAGTCCACTGTCCTGTAATTTCACATGGACATGGGTCTGGTTACATGAATGAATAAATTTTAGCTCTCAGAAATCAGCGAATGTCCATTTCGTATAATTGACCAGTCGATGACACTAAGCAGATGTTGAAATTATTCTAAAGTTGGGAAAAAAAAGGTTATCACCCGTTATCTTGATATTTTCAAAATGTTAATAGTATGGAATTCAACCGTTTAATAATTGTCAGCTTGCAATGGAATCTGGACACTCGATGCTCTCGGGAATGTTCCGAGGTCATTCCGGTAGCCGATGTCCCATTGTCTATTCCACAAACACTTAGCAAAATTGTGTAATTAACGCAAAATAGGCTGTTGCCTGCTCTTCAATTTCCAGCTTGATGATTATGGTTTTCAATAATTAATGACCGAATCGGTAGTCTGGATTTAAGTTTTTAAACCAGAATTACAATTTCGGAAACCAACGTGACTCAACATTGGATTAAAATTAATCACCTTGTAAATTGCAAATCTTGTTTGGAGCGATATGCATTGCAGAGCAGAGACCAATTTCCATGTACTTGTACATTTCGTGAATCATACCATGAAGAGGCGGGGCCACCCTTGTAGTCCTGTCAATCAACTGTCATGCCATAACATCGTTCCTTTCAGTAACTCAATTTGACAAAATGGTTTGTTCACTGCTAGTATCTAGCAAGACAATGTGAAAGTCTACAAAAGAAATAAAAAATGTTATCCATTTAATGTTGCTATCTGTGTGTGTGTGTGTACGTGTGCGTGTGCGTGTGCATGTGCATGTGCGTGTGCCTGTGTGTGTGTGTGTGTGTGTGTATGTGTGTGTGTGTGTATGTGTGTGCGTGTGTGTGTGCGTGTGTGCGTGTGCGTGTGCATGTGCGTGTGCCTGTGTGTGTGTGTATGTGTGTGTATGTGTGTGCATGTGTGTGTGTGTGTGTGTATGTGTGTGTGTGTGTATGTATGTGTGTATGTGTGTGTGTGTGTGTGTATGTGTGTGTGTGTGTGTGTGTATGTATGTGTGTGTGTGTGTGTGTGTGTATATGTGTGTATGTGTGTGTTCTTTGATGCTTTCAAGTGTAATTAGTTTTAGCCAGCTATCCGTTTATCATAAAGTGATTTGGTCTGTTGGATTGTTTTTATTACCGTGAATCAAACCGTAATGGCAGCCATACTTATTGACTTTTGTCATGATAACCCACTATTTGAGTTTCTACTTATCATGATAAAGCACTATTTGAGTTATTAATCGTGTTAAGATGCGATATTGGTTAGTATCATGCTAAACCACTATTTACATTGGTTTGTTATATTTGATAAGAAACCTGTTATGGGTTATTTTGTTTGGAACGATAGACCATTATTTGGTTTGTGACTATTTCTGCCAATTTGGGAATTGTTTGTTAATAGAAGTGAAGTTTTCTCTAACAGGAACATGGTGAATTATGCATGTTATATAAAATGTTTCAATTGAAATAGTGCTTTACCGTGCAACCCAAATAGTCACCCATACATAATGACATTTGTAATAATACTAGTAGTACTTATGGATATCTGACATTGAAGTTGCATGACAGTCAATTGTAATTCTGACTAGGTTACACTTGTTATCTACATATACATACAGTATTCTATACAGCTATTAAATAATCATTGTTAAGTTGGAATGTGCAAACCAAAATGGATAACTATTGGAAATGTGATCATTTTAAAATTAAATTAAAGGGCTACTTTCAAATAATAAAAAGCCCTATTTTCCCCCCAGTTAAATTTAATTACCGGTATCCTGTGAAACAGCCATGCACTGAAATTGTTCTAAACGCTGTAGTAAAAGTCAGCAAAATACGTTATTAAAGAGATATTGCCAGACAGTGAAACAGCCTTATTTGAAACGGAATTGACCTTATCTGTAAATGTGTGCATTGAAATGCGAGACAATGTCCGCATGCCATTACAAACAACTAAAACACTTTGCACATGTATCAAAGTCAGTGGGCGAAATTGACATAATGGCTTTCGATACCCAACTGCAAATCTTATAATAACATGTTACAAATCAGCTGCTCCCAAAATGACCGGTGTCCAGTTACAAATTACAGAGAACACACCAAGTTGACCTCCAGAGGTCATCATCTGGTCATCCATCAGAGGAGAAGACGGGCTGAGAAGCTCGGGAAATAATCAATCCTGGATTGTCCTGGTGATCCCGGGATTTGGGAAGATTCCCAGACAACACATACTAATGTTGATGAGGCGAAAATTAGACTGTTTAGCTACCGATGTGAAATTGACGTGGGTTTGTAGGCGATCCGTCATTGAACTGTAATAGACGACTGTCTTGGACATTGACGTCCCCTTTAGGCAATGCTACAGGATGATGTTCTTATTGATGAGGTCACCAACATTGACGGCGATCCAGGTGTTGTCTTGGCGTAGAGATCGTTTAGAGGTGTGTTTTGTATGATGAAAGCCTGCAGTAAGCAAGTCTCAGATGAAAACTGGTCATACTAAACTGGCTATTTCTGTCATAGATGGATAAGATTTAGGATGTGGGTTTGTTGGGGGTGGTAGTATGGGTGGGGCTGAATGATTGGAGATCACTGGCTGGCTCTCTGTAGGATATGAGTATTTATGTTGTGGTGGTATTAGGGTGGGATTGAGGGAGTGGGTTGTCAGGAATCATTGGATGGGTTTCTGTAGGATGTGGATGGGGCCGTGGTGGTTTTAGTGGGGTTTTGGTGGGTATGGGTGGGATTGAGGGGGTGGATTGTCAGGAATCATTGACTGGCTTCATGTAGGGTTGGATGTAGTCTAGGTTGGATGGGGCTGTGGTGGGTATGACTAGGAAAGTGTTGTAATGTTTGTCATGTCAAACACATTAAGTGAAAGGTCTGAGCTTGATTCTTTACCTGATCACTGAAATTCAGACAACAGATAATATTGTAAACCCACTCACCACGCTTACTCATAGCTGATTATGCTAGTTATTAAATGTGAACAATTGTTTTTATATTTTTTTGATAGCCATTTAAAAATGTAATTTTTCATATTTATTTTAATAGCCTAAAGGTGGTAAAATAACTCTATGCACATCCACTGCAAATGCAGAGTACACAGACCTTAAGTCTCTAGATCATATTCTGATATTTTAACATTAATAATACATTGATAGCTTAACAGGCATTACATTTCTTTCAGGGCATATTTACTCTCTGCACATTTTCTTATGATCATAATGCAATATTGATAAACTTATGAACATCATGCAATTTAATATGAGAATGGATTTAATATTCCTTATTATTCAATAATGACATGTCAATATTTGTTTAGTTATTAGGTCAATATATACTGGAAATAGCAGTTATATATTTTGTGATAACAACTTTTATAGCTAAATGACAGCAGCTTCAAAATTTAAAGTTGCAATATTCTTTTACGTAGATTTCAGATGAAGTTGACATCAAGAAATAAAAATAAAGACCTTTCATTTCAAAGCCGAGATTGAATAGAGTAAGAACTATTGATCTAATAGTATTTCCCCAATGGGCTTTCAAAAGCCATGCAATACCAGTGCAATGACATACCAATGTACATACCACTTCAATTGCTATTTTGATTGACAACGAAATGTACACACTGTCTGTTCCAAGTTGTCAAGCTTTAAAGTGTCCTGGCTTTACCGCACTGTAGTAATCAAGTTATATTTGTGGCAACTATTGAGATAACACTAACAACCCATGTGGAATCCTAAACAATAGCTTGTGTTTGTGATATCATCTACATTATACAGCGTACAGCAATGTTATTTCTTAAGCATTCCTATTTTTTAATTTGATATTGATTGTTTTCATTTTCGTTTGATGATATTTCTTAAGCCTTCCTATTTTTAAAATTTGATGTTGATCATTTTCATTTTCATTTGATTTATTATTGTCTTTGTGCACTAAATATTTATTAATACAATAATTATGTTACCATTAACTTTAAATTGATTGGCAAAAGATATGGGAAATAAGGAAAATGTTTATTTGGGTCAATGCAGCTTTAATTACCTGTGCACAAGCTGGAACAAGGAATCAAACGATGGAATGACAATCAGCATATGACAAGCAATATGATATAGATTCACATACAATGCATGACATCTGTTACTAGGTGTATACATTGTATATTTCACCTGATCTATATGTCACACATATTCATCAGTGTGAGGGAAAAGGACATTATTCTGGTTCAACTATTATAAATAACATGTTCATTATTGACAAATATATTTCAGTAGGTTTGAATCTTTATTCAAATTTAATATTGGATGTTCTGGCTTTTTATCTCATTTAGTCACAACACTTGGAGTTAAATACCAATAAACTAGTCATCCTTATCAATATCTGTATACCGGTACATGAGTACCTATTAGATGTATGCACAATTATAGTTTTACTTATTACACATCATTCAGGAAGTTATACCGATATGTACATTGTTCACATCAAGTCGTGTATGCAGTATGGAGTTAAATTATGATATATATTGGAAATTTCACTCCAAAGGATCATTATTTTTTTTATAAAGGATTTGAGGACAAAAAATTACCCGACATTTGTCAATATCAACACCTGTCAGTGAAGCAGCAGAATCTGGATTGCGAACACGCAAGCACTGCAGGGAGCTTGTACAGTGACACAATGTGACTCACAGCTCTCTACAGCTCTCTACAGCTCTCTACAGCTCTCTACAGCACATCAGTGTTAAACTCCAATTTTACGTTAATGTACAGATTGCACATGGCCTCGTGGTCGTGCCTACCTGTCTGGCACTGTCAGACTGTGACCAGACGACAGACATGTCGGCCACTGCCAGAAAGTGACATTACTGTCAGATCTTCTTCGTGGCACTTTAATGCAGAGAAAGCTTTACGTCCATTTTCTTTCAATAACAAAAAAATCAGTTTCTGTTGGCAGTGTTCATTTAAATGTTAAAATGTTGTGGATGGAATTCAATTTAGATAAATTTTTGAATTCATGAAGATAAAAGATATGGTTAGGTGTATTTAATTTCACGGATGGGTGGTGATCGTCTATGTCAACAATTAAATTAATTGTGTTCAAATTTATTCAGTTATGGTAACATTCTTTCAGCCAGTTGAAATATAATTCAAAAGAATATGTTGTTTTCCTAGCACTACGATTCTCCATACTTTAATATGTTCAGTAAATGAATGAGCTTTCAAGAGGTAATTTAATAGGCACGAAAAAAAAGGAGTAAAAAAAGTAAACTTTAAAAAACACTGATGATTGATAAAGAAAAAGACCCGTGATCAGTGAGGGAATAAAAATGTTACCAATCATATGTCTGATTTCGATATCTGTGACATTTACACTGTGTAATGTGCAACTTGATAGTGGCCATCAATCAAGGTGATTGATGTAAAATTGACAGAAATCTGACAGTTTTTTACATTAATGAAATCAGTGTTTCTCAGGCTAGCAGCATGACCATTTTTAGGTTCTTCCATGGGTTACATAACTTGTTCTTCAGCATCAATAAGATGAACTTCCCATCCCTGTCAGACACTATGACACGGTTCGATATTTGTCACAGCATGACATTTTTACAATCAATTTTAGCATAGGACTTTTATTTTTAAAAAGATACTAGAATAATGTGACAACTTGCAGCTTGATTCTTATGTACTGGAATGTAATTGAATTTGGAAAATTGATATTTCATTGTTAAATAAATAAAACATAATTTATTGATAAAATACTACTCATAGGTAACTTATGGTATATTTTTATTAGTAAGATATTATTTTTACATAGACAATAGACACAGTGAATAGAAATATGCACCAATATAAGTTAATTTGAATATCTTTTTTTGTGTATATATATTTAGGTTGATTTCATGCAATTAATGTGAATTATCTATGATGAAACGAAACTGTAAGGTGCATGACTTGAAATGTGAATTGACACTTGATATCAAAGTATACCGTCTCATAAAGCTCTCACTCCAGATAAATGATGAATGACAACGTTAATACACTAAGCATGAATACATTTATTCAGGCATCTCACCAGCTTCTTGGTGTCAAACCTCTAGCATTGTCTCCAGGTTTAAGCCCTGGAGAACTTTAGTGTTGAAATCAAGTGGTGTCAATATCATGTGACACCATTAGAAAATGTTCTAAGAGTCACAATGTTTGTCCTTCCCATTCACTCATCAGCATTCCAGAATACAAGATTCATGATGCAATTTGTCACATTATTCTTGCATCTTTTTGAAATAAAAGTCCTTTGGGCAGTTACAACAACCAATTTGCCAAAGAATATTTTAAAAGAAAATGAAAAATTAATGATGAAAACTTTAAAGGGAAGGTCAGCGATAAAATTCTGCCCGTAGCGAAAAGCCCATGCAGACATTATTGTTCCGCGAACGTATTTTCGCCACGACTTTTGTAACTAGTCTAGATTCCTATGGTGCTGGTGTCAAATCAAGCAAGAGCATAATCAAATTTGAAGAAGACCTGACTCCCGAAAACCCCTCGCCTAAAGATATTCGTAAAACACGTGGTCTTCGCAACTGTTGTGATCGCGCAGAATGAGGTCGCCACGGCAGGAAGCGAAATTTTCCAATCATTTCCGCCACGCTCCTCTAAAGCCATTGTCTCATTCCTTCAAACTCAGGTTCGTAATAGTCAGTGACAAATTCGCCCAACGGCATTTGAAAGCTTGACCAGGCAGAGAGAAAAAACTGACACACTTATGCGTGGTCTGGTTGGCGATACCTCGAGTTATAATGACCCCCAACTATGAGCCACTGGTGAGCCTACGGAAGGAAGGAAAGAAGAATGAAAAACTATCAATGACTTTGGCTAAACTAATTGAACTCTGGTAAAAAAATGAAGTACCGGTATGTGAAGAATAGGTCACGCAGTGATTGTGTCGGTCACAGAAACGGCAATGAGTAATGCATGGTGAAATAATGTAACACTTTGAGCAAGCTTTTAAGTATGCATTTGTACATTATTATTATTATTATTATTATTATTACTTCATCCATCTCTATTAATTATCAATGCTAAGCTGGGCATGATAGAACTACACATGTGAGTATTTGGATTTAAATCTGACACAATCTTTCTATAAGTACCGTACAAGATGGGAATAATGAACAAAGCTCATTTATGTCCTTCATGTGATCCAATGTAAACAATATCCCTACACTAATCAATCAGCTGCAATGTCTCTGAAATCTACATTATGAAATGTGCATGGCCATCTCTGAACACTTGACAATGGAAGTCAACTATCTTCAGAAAATATCTTGTGTGAATTTCATTTTCTGGTGGAAGGTGTTACATGACATGTTTATCATTAATCATCATTTGTAGATGAAACTGAAATGGACGAGATATAGACATGAGTGACATAGGCAGATAGCTATTGAAGACTACAGGGATATGTGGAATCTACAAGGTTGTCAGTGTGTAATTACAATAGAACTACTGTGAAACTGTGAAGACAGCAAAGTTAAATAAAATATAAAATAAACCCCCAATACACAATTTATCTATATGATTGTGCTTTATTTGTATTAAATTCCAGTATATATAGAAATAAATTATTTATCTTTATGAAACGTCTACCTATAATATTCTTTATCAATGATGAAGGTGCCAATTGACTCGAGTCAATGGATCAATATGCCCTCATTTCACCTTCTCACATCCCTGGGAAGTATTCAACCCAAGCTGCCTTCTCACATCGCTGGGAAGTATTCAACCCAAGCTGCCATTTGAGGTGCTGGAATATTATCATTCACAATTCCATCTTATCCTACCAGGCACCCATTCACAGCTGGATGGACTGGAGCAGTTTGGATCTAAACACTTAAATAATAGTTATTTCAAAGAAATGCATTGTTCCTGAAACCATATCATTGCATGTCTGGTAGTCTAAGTACCTTGTACAAATGTACTGTATTATTCCAAAACAACATTAAACTCCAATATTCCTTACTCGCACTACTGTAATAAATATATCAATTAAGATTAAGTGATATCACTTCACAATTTCTCGTTCTGCATGAATTCATTCATTATGGCTATTAATTACAAACAAATATTTTTCTCTATATATCAGTCTACCCCAATTGCAAAAGAAAACAAAATATCTATTAAAAGATAACATGATCATGACATAAAATTGGTACCAGCTGGCAGAAGTAAGCATTTCCAGATAACTGTTTTTCTTTGCTGCACCACTGTGTATTGTTAGACATTCCTTGGGGGGTTGGTAATAAGGGGGAGGGAGAGAGAAGGGGGAGCGGGGGTACTCAGCTGTACACGGGATGCAAGATAAAGAAACATAATACACCATTAATCGTGAAAAGAAAAACTACTGCCGTTGGCGCCTCAGCATGGGAATATATTGCCGTGATTTTGATGGAGGTTCTACCAATTTGTATTTTGTCTGGAGGTATACCTTGAAAAATTCATGCCATATTTTCGGCAAGTCTGCGTGAATAATTGGGTTCCTTGCTGGGACCTGGCTCGCAGGATGAGGGTGCGAGGTTTTGGAATGAATCTTGCCGACGTTTACTCTATAGATCCCGGAAATTTGGTGAAATATTTATAAGGATGGGCGATCAGTGCCTAGAGGCAGTTTGTGTGGAGAATCTGACGCTAGTATGTTAGTGTGGAGTGTCTGACACTTGTC
>JAVCKZ010018898.1:0-36157 GCA_034780755.1 Lepetodrilus elevatus | reverse complement strand
CAAGTGAATGTATTTTGCAGTTGTAGCTAAGAACTAGTCCCAAATGACCATAAATATCTGTGATATTATGCCTTTAACATATACTAATCCTGACATGGAAAAAAAAACCGATTATATTTTTTATACAAAAATTACTTTCCCACAAATGCAAGGCTTATGACAAACTGATTCCAATCTACTTGTCGTCTACATATTATTGATTGTACCCTTTCCAATCTGAGTTTTGTTATAAGTACCTTTGTCGCTAAACATGCCGTTTATTATTATTGTCGTGGCAAATGGGTGAAAGATTCCCGCAGCACCGTTAAACTCCATCGTCACTCGTTCATTATTATTATTGTTTCAGTAATTATTCTTCGGTGCCAGGATACATTCGTATTTATACAGCATAGATGGTGCTAGGTTCTGGACTATGATTTGACAACCCATATACCACTTCCCAAGTCAGTTACGTTCAATAATGTGATTAACCCTCTCCCTGTTGGATTAGATGCAGGTACTGCTCTTTAAGGGCATCTCTGGTCACCTCCGGCATGGAGAGGTTTAACCCTCTCTCTGCTGGATTAGGCACAGAAACTGCTCTTTGGGGCATCTCTGGTCACCTCCGGCATGGAGAGGTTTAACCCTCTCTCTGATGGATTAGGCACAGAAACTGCTCTTTGGGGCACCTCCGGTTGCCTTCAGCATGGAGAGGGTTAACCTTCTCCCTGCTGAATAAAATCAAAGTGTTCTATTTGTGCATGTGATCGGGCAACTTAAGTTTCCTTCAGCAGGGAGAGGGTTAAAGGAATTGCTAACTATCCACACATTTTGAGACCCATATTGTTTCCCTGTTCAGGACACAGACTACCGCAAGTATTAGAATTTGATGTTGCTAATCGCCTGTAAATGTGCTGCGAGTCTGTTCAGGGATTATCCATGTAGATGGATCATGTTCTGCTTCCATGTCACCGAGTCATCAGGTGAAGCATCTATTCAGACCCGGAGACATCATGGACTGTTAGAACACCGGCCACAATGTTAGAACACCGGCCACGAGGCCTTTGTATTAATGTAGTTTTCACCTTCTCCATTCCATGTCGAGATCACGGCTGGGGCATCTCCTGTTGGCCCCAGGTGGGGAACTGTTAATATGTGATACTGTGTCATGTCCGTGGAACATTGTCGTATTGCCGAAGCACTGGCGCAATTATAAATTGAGATAATGTGATAATATGGTGTAGGATGGAGTTTTCAAGACCAGCACGTTTAGCGGCATCGGTGTAGTTTTTTAAGAGAAGTAAATTACTTTCCGAGAAAATCTATTATAGATTATTTCTAGCTGTGCATGCTATTATTTTTATTAGAGCAGGCCTTTCACAACTGATTTCAACGTTTCTGTGAAGAGGTAAATTGCCTTTATTATTCGTCAATACAATAACCTTCAAGTGGATGAGCATTGTGAGTGAATGCTGCTCATTTTGATTACTAGTGATAAGCTATGTTTTCACCATTCATGAACTCTGTGGCACAGTGGGAATAAAAAAAATGTATACAAATTTTCGGCATTGATGCCATTTCTAAAAGCAGTTGGAAATATAATCGTAATCATTACAAGTTTTTGTAATTTAGTAATACTTTCTAAAAACACAGATATACACATTCTTTGTGTGTGTGTGGGGGGGGGGTTAGCATCTGTCTCTAGCAATGACATTATTTCTACAATCATTTTTAAATGTTCACCATTACATTTCCTTTCATTTTAATTTATTCATATCAATATTTTATGGAATCTTAAAGTTTATTATTTTTACATTGTAAATCATCCTTGAACATATGGAAATGGTGCAATATTAATATATGGAGAATAAGCAAGTACATGTAGTTGTCATGTTGGGGTTGATCTTAAAATTATGGTAGCTTCAGTTACAGACATCAATGTCTTTCCACTGCATATTAACTATAGACATGTCATGCTGGTCAAGCCATTTAATTTTAGGAGATCAGGCTTTGATAATTCATTATGCATTGAGATAGTGAGGGGAAAATTAATTAAATTAGAAATAAAAGATATTTCTCCTTGTACTTGTAATGAGTTATCATAATTTCGAACATGAAAATTACTTATTGTTGACAAAGACCCCAAATTTTCTTAAATTTACTTATTTTTACTTCATCATCTCTTCCAAAAAATGTGTGATTTGAATGTCGGTAAACTATTGAAAAATGTAACGGAGATTTCACAGAATGCAATATATAATCTTGTGTTTTGAACTGAAGAACACGATCATGGTATCTACGTTATATTTTCTCCTGCCTAGGACATGATGCATTGTTAGATTCATGGCGTTTGTTTTACATATTGGGGAAACCAACATATTAAGCCTGTGCTTCATGAAAAAGAAGAGAGAGACTGAATATTGAATAAAAACTTCTTTTTAGAAGTTTATTATAGAAATTAGGCTTTTACATTTATAACAATTAATTCAACATGAACATTAATTTTCACGGGAAACAGTTTTGATGAAGTACACAGAAATGTCAATATATATGTAATGTATGTATAGAAGCTTCACTCACTGTTTTAGCACCCACAATACGAATGTCAGTGCAAGCTAATGCAGACTGTCTACATACATCCATGCATATATAGCTGAAAAAAGGTGATTGTCTCCCTTTGCATTGTTATAAATCCAGGTTTGGGGAGATGTTAGTTATCACAGAGTGTGTATTCCATACATTTCACAAGTGCACATCTATGCTACTTAACTTGATCTGCAATATAAAGTTTTCACCGATTCAAATGCTGATATATCCACGCTATAACGAAACTGTCCTCACAGCGTCGTGGTGATTGCTCGTGTCCCGTCACTGCAGATTTCGTACTCGACGTGAATCCGAGAGTCGTCGTTCCCTGAAATATTCCTCATTTCATAGACCTTTGGCCTCCTCTTGAAAGTGATGTCCTTGAAAAGGTTCACAAACTCTGACCTGAAAGTCCTGGAACACACGAGCAGAAGGTAGCCCAGTACTGCCTGATTCATGGCCGAGAGGATACCGGTGACTATTTTCGTAAGTTCTAACTGAGCAAGGAGTTTTGGGTTCAGCCATGAGCTGGGCGCGTGAATGTCGATGATGTTGATGATGGTGGCGGGGACAGCCAACGTGAAGAAAGACATGGAAAGTATGAGAGTCACCACGATGAAGTCGTCGCCATCACCTGTCTGAGTAGTTGACCGCATTCTATGACGTTTGAGGCACAGAGAAATCATGAGGCATACGTTGAAATAGAACAAAATCACCAGAGGCAGGTAGGAGCAGAAGGTGGCCGACATCCACGGCCAGATCTTTATATGTAGATCCTTCATGTGGTACGGGATAAAACAGCCGTGTTGCTGCAGTTCAAACGTCCACATGGCGTGAACGCTAATCACTATCAACCCGATCATTATGAACACGGAGATGAACTTTGCAGTGAAAACTGTACATGCGGAAATGGCTTTGTTCGGGTAGCATAGTAACACGTAGCGGTCTATGGTGGCGGCCACTACGAACCAGATCCCACAGTATATCATGACGTTGGAGAGGAACGTCCACAGGCCGCAGCCCCAGTCGCTGAGGGTGGCGATGTACGGCTTCTCCAGGACGTAACATAGCCAGGACGTCCCGGCAACTAAGTTTGTGGCCAGCAAGTTTGCCACGGCGTACGCCGACATGTAGAAGCACGCGGAGATCTGCCGCAGGTTCTTCCTCCGGAGCACCAGCAGCGCGATCAAGTTGCTCAAGTTTCCCACCAGTATGAGCACGGGTGTGAGGTAGCGGTGGAGCTGCTCTGACATCCTGAAGTCTGGCTCCAGCTGCAGCAGGTCCACGAGAGAGGTGGCGGAGTCCTGGTCCACCAAGGAATCAATACCGCTCCAGCCGCCCGTCACCGTGGTATCTGCCACGCCGCTGCTCGTCAGGTTCACACCCCCGTCTGCCAGCAGCATCGCCGCCTTCTCATTGGCTGACGGACTGGGTGTGCTCATCCTTGTCAGACCTCCTCGCGGTATCCCAGCACGACTCTGATCCCAGCACTCGCTGTAGCCTGAAACAGAAACGTCAATGTTCAATTAAAAGTCATATTTTTGTTTCGCTTTCATTATTAATGTGACTTCATGAGTTGATGCGTTTCTGAGTTTTTATTAATAGTGATTCTGTGTTTCTTCGAGGCAAACGTGACAAAAATCAATCCATATCCATCCATTTACTGAGAATACCGATGTAGAAGTAATGTGTAAAGGTAGTGATACTGCCCACTGTTTTATTAACTCACTTACACTCGTTGTTACTTCTGCCACCACATACGTGACCGAGGTTAATGCTTTGCATTTGTTTCCAGTTTGCATGAATAGATATGATATTATATACATAAATACATATTTTCCAACCTGTAATTCAAGATTAATTGTCCATTAATATTGCGAACATATGGAGTCGGGGGCCACACTTATATTAATAGTATTGACCACCTACATTGACTGGTGTAGGACATTAACACGTGGCTATAGAACTCTGCTCATGCTAGATCAATATCTTTGAGATTTTGAGTGCAATATGTCCTACCACATACAAACTTGACACAAAGCATGATGTTTGTTAGACAAGATGGATTTTTATAGTATTTTTTTTTCTATTAGGACATCTATATGTCAAGCTATACTGGGTGGATCTTCAAAAACCTTGGCAGCAAGATGATCAACATTGAAGTCCAGAGAGGTTGTTAAGTTTAATGGATGTGTTGGTATTGTAATAAAAATTGGAAATTTGTGTGATTCCCATTCTTTGCTGACATTTCAAATGTCATGGCTCACATTATTTCTAACAATTAGTATTACATTATTTTTGGTTGGTTTGTTTTTACTATAATATATTGTTTTAATTTTCTTTTATTGTGAAATAAATCATGCCAGTCCACTTCTTTATTTGTTTAGTGGTGTGTTTTTCTAAATCAATGAGCAATTTTTAAAGAATGCCAGCTTTCTAACATTTAATTTTCCATAAATTGTATAGTATCATTCATATAGATAAATAACATGCTCTTTTCAAGGTTAACTAAAAAAAATAAATCATTTTTACAGAGTTTTGGGAGAGGAATTCCAAAGAAAGTATCACGCAACTACATTAAACTCCATATTCACCCACAGAAAGCTATTACTGAAAAGGTTTTTGTAGGCAGTTTCTAGAACAGAATTGCAGCATAGCTTTCACTGTTGCAAGATCATTGACCAAAGTAATAATGTTCATGCCATTAAATGTATACAGATCTATTGGTCTTGCACACTGTGTATAGATTTATTTTAGAATAGAAGTTTAAAACCGAATTGTCTAAAATTCATGAAACCTGTTTGCTATTTTGCTGTGAAGTTTCACATAACCTCCTGCAGTGAGATCCATTTGAAGCCCATTATAGTAGTCCGGTTGAATGTAAAGTAAGATATTTTCTTTTTAGATCAACTATTGCTCTTTTTATTGTTGTTAATTGACATCTTTTTAAGACTGTATTTATACTGTGCTAAATGTCAGTGGTAGATCCATTACACATGGATGGATTAAGATTGGCGTGGTGTGGCTATAAAAGAAAACATTCACGACTATAAAAGAAAATATTCACATCATTAGCGTGCAGTACTGATCATAAATGGCTTGTGTTAATTTTCACGTTATTTATCTTTAGTTTGAAGGACAGCTCGAATTATATCAAGTTCCGCACACTAACACTATGGTTGTGCAGTCCATATATAGTAGAAGATGAGTACTCGAGATGAGCAACAAGTAACTATTGAACTACAAATAATATGTTTATATCTAGCTAAAAAACTGATGATTACTTACTTTAATTTAATTACAGGGATGTGTATAAAATAACCACTTTGATGGACATAATTTGAACATTTAGCGAACATTTTTATTTAGAGATCCTTTCTGATGAGAATGATTAAAAAATAATAATACAATAAAATGCTATAAATACAAATACAAAGTTTAAAAAACTTTTTTTGAGGGGGGTTGTCTTGAATTTGTGTTTAGACCTGCTTTCAAGATTCTTTCACTTATCTAACAGCTTATCAGTTTAGGGTAGGAGGAAACCCACAACATCTTTATCAGCAGTTACAAAAATGAATATTGAGGATACAAATATTTCCATGTGAACTCTACAGCCGTGCATTCACCTCACTGCACTGAGCTTCATGTCTGATTTATAATTGAATCATAGGTGAGAGAAATGTTATCAAATTTAGATCTATTTGGAAGGATATACTTAGCCATCGGATATACTTCTTGACTGACTTCTATCATGCCCCAATTTAACAATCTGCTTAACCCTTTCCATTCTGGAGGCAACCAGAGATGCGCTAGAGAGTAGTGCCTGTGCCTAGTCCAGCAGGTAGAGGGTTAATGCTGTCACCAGGGGAAGGTGGGAGCGCTCTGTTGTTGGAGGAGGATAGTTGGACAACATTCTTTGAAAATATCATTTTTAAGATTATTATTTTTTTGGTTTGGGTTAACATTGTGGTTGACCTCTGACTTTAGTTAAAGTGTAGTTAACCAAGTGACTATATTATTTGGCTATTTTATTGTGTATTCATCATAGTACATATCTTTCATGAGCTGTAAATGAAACATGACATACCTTGAAAAGGTTAAATTCTTATGGGATTCAATGTTGATAGGTATTCCCTGCTTGTTTCCAGTACCCTCTCCAAATCATGTAAATTTTATCTCTCAGAAATATTTACCATATATTTTACCCATGACTAAACCACAAAACTGGTAGTGCACTATACAAATATTTGTACTATTCTCAGCCAACTAGGTGACTACTACATGATATTGCAGTATGTAAATACAATTTCAGATTTTTTCCAATTCTCATACATATTTTAATTAAAATATGTACAAATTCCACAATTTTATAGCAAAATTATATGTGTGTTTTTAGACTTACAAAATGGGCCCTTCTAATGCCTAAAGCTGTAAGTAATAGTGGCGACTCAAGTCATTGCCCACGAACATGTGCTTCAGATGCCAGGAAATAGAATGTCCTGACAATAAATAACATGCATGTCCTCAGGGAAACGAACCCCTTGTTCTCTGCACACATGTTAAAGGTGGACAATCCTAGCTGGTTAGTTGCACTCATGGTGGTAATGCTATAATTAATTCAGTTTGATATCATTGTCTCAACCACTGATGTCAGCACATATGGATGAAATATTCCCACTAGTTCATCCATTCAGTCATTCTCAACCAAAGTCTTTCCTTTCTTGAATGGTTGCAAGTTTTTTAACACTGGACATTTCAGGCATGACTCCATAAAGGAATTTCAACCAGAAAATACTTGATTCCATAGTTCATGCATTCCCCACCAGTATGTGTACAATGTAAATGACTAGAGGGCAATGTAGGCTGTACTGGTGCTGTACAGTATAAATGACTAGAGGGCAATGTAGGATGTACTGCTGCTGTAGAGGACAATGTAGGCTGTGTTGGTGCTGTACAGTGTAAATGACTAGAGGGCAATGTAGGCTGTACTGGTGCTGTACAGTATAAATGACTAGAGGGCAATGTTGGCTGTGTTGGTGCTGTACAGTATAAATGACTAGAGGGCAATGTAGGCTGTGTTGGTGCTGTACAGTATAAATGACTAGAGGGCAATGTAGGCTGTACTGGTGCTGTACAGTATAAATGACTAGAGGGCAATGTAGGCTGTGGTGGTGCTGTACAGTGTAAATGACTAGAGGGCAATGTAGAATGTACTGCTGATGTAGAGGGCAATGTAGGCTGTTGGTGCTATACAGTGTAAATGACTAGAGGGCAATGTTCTTGCCTTAGGACATGCATAAAGGTGACATACTCAAGAGGCCATCCCAGATAGATTATCAGACCAATTTGTTCATTTGCCTCTTGACAAGGCTTATCCCCCAGTAAATTGACAGGCTAGGACACTAAGGCCCCGGGGATAGCAGACACTTTAATGGTCTAACACATACTCGTCTGCATAGGTAGTCGATCACCGCCGAGGATATCAGCTGTAGAGCATGATTGGTTGAAGAGCATAATTGGATGTGGAACATGATAACGTCATAGAACATGATTGGTTGAAGAATATGATTGGATATAGAACATAATAATGTCGCTGAACATGATTGGTTACAGAACATGATAATGGCATAGAACATGATTGGTTGAAGAATATGATTGGATGTAGAAAAGTACTTTTTATGGAAAATGTTTATTTGTAGAACATGATTGGTTGTAGAGCATGAAAGTAATAGAAATAGGATTTGGTTGATTATAGTACTTGAATGACATAAAACAACATGATTTATGACAAAATGTTAGTAGAAATATAACAGAAATGGCATGGACCATGATTCCAAGTGTTTAATATTACACAAAATTCTACATTAATAATTTTCTTATTTTATTTTATAAATGTATTCCTAAGAATATTAAGCTTATGTTATTTGACTATAAATATGTACATATTATTAAATAATTATGAACTGTATTGGCCTGAATGTAGTGTATTCATACTGTAATCTATTATTTCTTTTGTGTTTTTCAGGTATGTACCATTTTGAAATTCTGGTGAGGTAGCAGACTCGTTAACCTATTTAACCCTCTCCCTGCTGGATTAGGCAAAAGCACTGCTTATTAGGGCATGAACGGTTGCATTCAGCAGGGAGAGGGTTAACGGAACTTCCTAACCTGGCAGTATCCTCTAATTGTTTACGTCCTTAAAGGTAAGTTCATTTGTACCTGTCTGAATGTGTTACTGGTTGTATTCTCTAATTGTTTATGTCCTAGTATATGGAGGTAAGTTCATGTGTATCGAAATGTATCTTTGAGGAGTCATCAAATGTCTACAAGATGTTATTACTGACGTTTTATTAAATAATATATATTTTTGAAATCCTTAATTTATTTACTATTGCATTTACAACCATATTTTGTACTATAATTTGGTTGTCCCTATATATATGAACATACATTATTTTTAATTTGTGTGTTTTTCTAATAATTCAAACACTACAACACTAGTCTACGATTTGTTGTCAGGTTGGGCAGGTATTGATTGTAATACCTGCATTGTGTCTACTGGTAATGAGAAGGTTTCACCAGGAAGAGTGAACAGACACTGCAGTACTGAGATTCTGTGTGGTCTGGTAATGTGACTAGTGCAGTTTTCATTGACTTTCTATATGAATGTTAACCCTGCTTGGCTATTGTCTAAAGTTACTTTTCGTCGCAAATGGGTGAAAGATTACCACAACGATGTCAAACTCCGTATCCATTCGCTTTCTAAGGTTACTGTCATTTTATTAATTATTTTAAATATTAATAACAAGACATTTATTTTTCATATTCGTATGCATCAGAAAACCTTCGAAGAATTTGAGATTATTTTCATTTTAATATCTTAACACGAGTCATATTGCCAGTTCTTGTAACGTAATACTAGTAACATCTTAATTATTTGTTATTCTGTCAATATTATTGATTGTGAAGATATCAGTCTCCAGTGAAAACTTAGCTGAATAGTACCGTAAGGAACTCCACTCTCTGGCAATAACTTGGCAGTAAAAGGTTGAGTTGACACTCAGAAGATGGTGTTTTTCTTCTTGATGCTTCTTGACAGGTTTCTTCCTGCTGTCGAACGGCAAACCGTTACGCGAGAAGATTAATCTCGAAAGTGGCTCTAAACCCAAATGCAAAACAAAACAAAATCTTGGCATAATGTGTTTTCTTCAGCACAAAGTGTTACATGGTGATATTGATTTAGGCTATTCACCTTATGTGATTGGCAACACAAGTGATTGGCATCTATGACATGAAGTCAGTATATTACTGCTTGATATAGCCTGATATTAGCAGTAGCAGGTCAAGTTGTTATCTGGCTATCATCTATTCCACTTTACATGAGAACACTAGGAAGTTATTACGTATAGCTGTCCACAATCCACGTAAATCAGATGTCGTATGAAGAAAAGTATACAGTGTGTATGTCTGACTTTTGTATCTGAATAGGTCCAGATCTGATGCAGTGATACACATGGCTATTTTCTGCGATCCACAGAAGTACACATATTTTTTTGTCGAGGGGATCATTTTTTGCTTGTGGGCTGCAGCCCCAAGACCCTAGGCTTTTTTTTCCACTGAAATAACAATTGTCTTTTACCATGCCTGCAGGTAACATCTGCGTCATACCTTGATGTGCCAAGTCACAGTTACCATTAGTGTCTAGTGTCATACCTTGCTGTGCCAAGTCACAGTTACCATTAGTGTCATACCTTGCTGTTCTGAAATCACAGTTAACATATGTGTCATACCTTTGTGTGCCAAGTCACAGTTACCAGCTCTGTCATACATTGCTATGCCAAGTCATGGCTACCATCTGTATCATATCTTAATGTGCCAAGTCACAGTTACCAACTATGTCATACCTTGCTGTGCCAAGTCACAGTTAACATCTGGGTCAAACATTGCTGTTCCAAGTCATGTCCTGAGTACATTCTCTCACAATAGAGTCTGTCTATGTACTCTTACATAGCGCACTTTGCTTTTTGTCTTTAAATGTCATCTCTGACTTTTGATCCACAACTTTCAAGTCTAAAGTAAATATACCACACCTATTATGAAATTCCTGGAAGGTTACCTACTTCTATGTCAACTGAGGTGTCCATTAGAGATTCTCATTACCACTGATACCAATGGGTTTTCTTTCTGTTCTGTTATATGACACAGTACTTTAGTGAAGCACTGAGCCACCTTACCATGTCCTTGAATGAGATGGTAATTAATCGTTTCATGATGCTAAATTCAGAATTCTGAGCAATTGTTTATGAAATAACCTTTTGATGATAAAGCTGTAGTAGTAGGAACTAGGAATAAGCTTGACAATTTCTCTCATAAGACGTCCATTCTTGGTAGCTATAGAAGATTCAGTGAAAGGCCTGGGTGCAAACATATAATAATATTTAATATATAACAACTTTATACAACTATTGTAACCATGACTGAGCGACGACTACGTTATTTCGTCCTTAACAGACTTTAGGTCTGCTACATTTGGCAGGTAAACATTGATGTATAATATTTAATAGTAATACCATATTTTTAGTTCCCTTTCATACAATGTTGTCACGTATTGGTAAAATATTTTCGTTGTGACGTAAAAACAATAATTCACACATTCCTACAGTAATTCAGAGCTGACCATGGACGATCGTCACATGTTATTTCCATCTTCGTGCCATTTTGAGTACACACATTTACATCCTCATTCCTCACAGATGTTGCTCTCACTATAGTCAGATTACTAGTCGTATCACGTCTCCACTGTTGTAACAGTGTGCTGTCAGGTCTAAGTAATAGGAATCCGGACAAACCCCAGCGTATTCCAAATACTGCTGCATGCATTACATATAGGTTCTCCAAATACAATCATATTACACATGTTTTAAAGCGTCAGTGCTAGGATTAATTTTGAGATTCTCTGCCTCACTTTTAAAAGCTTTAAAAAACCTTCTATATACCTCTCCAAACGTATCACCTACTATTTAACCAAGCCATAAGCTTCAGTATAGATCTCAAGATGAACACTTGCAAGTTGTGCCCAATACCAACCTCAAATCATTCAGATATTAGTGTGAGGATATGGTGTGTTTTTTTAGTATGATTAAAAATAATATTTGTAGTATTATTATAACTTTATAAAACAACTTTTATGTTAATCCTTCTTTGACAAATTTGTCACATATGGGTCAAAGATTCCTGCAATTATTCACTCATTCACCCATTAACAAATATATTCTTTTTGAAAGCAAAAAACCCCAACAACTTACCATTATAAATTCTTATAGGACGACACGTTTCTTCAGCTATATCATTTTATTCCTGGGTACAAATACCTTATGGATCCATATCAATGGATTCTGTCGTGGACTAGACTGCAAACTGGCAATACAATCCGTGATTTAGAGCATGTGTGAAACATAACAGATGGAACGATCATTCAAAAGACAATAATTGAAATCAAATGAATATAATCAATTGGTATTAATGAGAAAGTGTTATGTTTTATGCAGTCCATACCTCCATGTTGTCAATGGTCAGTATAAAGGTGTTAATAATACGTGTAAATGGACACAGTGAGCATAATTGCGTCACCTTGGCGGCGACGCATGTCTATGTAATCACCATATTCATAGGAATACACACCAGAGAAAGGAATTGCAAATGGCTCATTAAGCTATTTTCTATTTTACATAACAAGCATTTGTGGATGTAAACGTTTTGGTTTTTTCCCCGTGTAGGAATAATTTTTGTAACGGGAAGTGGTGAATAATTTTTAAATGTCCGCTGCACTTGAGACGACTCGGTATAATGGTTGATATTTAAATATGAGATGGTGTCATCTGCTATTAGCGCCAGAGAAGATGCTGAATCGGAAATGGAAAAACAAGGTCATCAATATCCAATTACATTTCTGACAATTGCAAGAGTTGAGCTTTTCTTTGATTGAAAATATTGACTTATTCCAATAAATGTGTTATAATGCATACTTAATTTCACTTCCAAAGAAAACAGCTATTATACATAATCACTTTGCTAATAGCCAGAGATAAGAACGTAAATGGAAAAGGAAAATATCCCATTGTCAGCTAATTTCGAGGCTCATGTGTTTTTGAAGCGATTGCGTTTTTGCATTATAATGACAGAGAGCGTGCTTGTTCAGAGATTAGTTTATTCAAATAACATGTTTATTTCATTTATTCACCTTGACTAGAAGATCTCCTGCATTGCTCTTAGAGATGGCTGAAACTGATGATATAGTTCTTGAAAACTCATGACCTTTGGTATGTCATATTTATTGGTTAATGTACTGTTATACCATTGTAGCCATCTATTATTGTGAAATACATCTAACCTACCAAATCTATAAACAGCCAAGACACTTCACTGAACATCATATCATTATGAAAGTGTTACTCTCTGACAATAATTACTTGATTATAGACCGGAATTGATGGCACTGCAACAATGCTTTTTTTTTATTGTGGCTACCTTTTTTTTATGGTAGATATTTTCAAGAAGCCTAAGGCAAACTTCAAGGCCAAGTAGAATTTAAAGTATGTGTTCAAACCTGATGATGTATTACAGAACAGGTGCCCGTTGCACGACGCTCTTGTAGACTACAACTATTGTAACGTCAACGCTTTCTATTGTGGCGGAAGCCCAATTACAACTATTGTAGCACTACAAGAGCATCTTGCAACAGGTTCCTGAACACAACAGAACGTTGGCATGTGAGGTTCAAATAACAGTTTTTAAAAACTCATTGACGTTTAGTTTCCTATTGATAAATAGACCAGGTTCCTGAGATTGTGTCCACGTGATAGATTGACTGTATAATCCTGGGAATGTGTTTAATCAAAAGTAGGTTAGGTTTTTTACTTCACTTTGTTGACAGTGTATCGTGTGTCCTATCCATAAATTGACTTAAAAAATAAAAATAAAAAGCTGTTCACAACCTTGATGTCCAAACATTCCTATTTGTAATACTGTATGTTCAAAGAAGAACTCTAAATGCTGAGCTATTTGATAGCCTTCTTCGTAAATAGCATTGGTGGGAAAGTAATCGCGAAAACCAGTATTGGAGAAGGTCAAGGTCTCTGGTAGATATTTGATAACTTCCTGGTAGCTTTTTATTCCTCTCGTAGATCTATTTTTCACTTCATACTCTGTTAATGTATTTAAAATAACCGGATATTTGGGGAATTCATGTTCTTTTTTGGTCATGCCTTAGTTTGTTATGAATGAAGAAATACAATGATTCAAATGTTAAAAGGACTTGTACACATAGTAGTAGAGCAGCTGAGACCCATATTTTTTAAAGGGGTGCAACCTGCGTTACAACATTGTCTATCATATATCAAAATGTTCATCTGAGTCTGTAGATTATGAAAATCAATGATGACATTGCGGCAGGTTGGTGCGGGCTGAGGTATTGACCTTTATTTGGGGGTACCCCCAACCATATTTTTGGGTGAATTAAATCTCATGTAATCAACATTAACAGTCACACTATCTTTATTATTTGCTTTAAATAGCTGAGATTTTGTGATGTTGCATTTATTGTACCATTGCACATTATGTAGATGTTCTATGTTATTCCACCAAATCAGGGGGCCTATTCTCGAAACTTTCTTACAAACTTCTTATCCTAAGAACAGTTCGTAGCCATACTATAAGAATCGTTAAAATTGTTGCATGATCGTAAGAAAGTTTAGTAATTTGTAACTTACGCTTATACATCCATATCCCTAGCTTCGGCCAATACCGATTTACTTGTATTGTTTAGACATCTGTTTACCACTGATAGAGAACGTTGAGTATGTAACTCATAGATGACTGATATCATGCTGCCACTCCATCTAGCTGGGACTTCCTGGAATCGGCATGTTTATGCTTACATGCTTCTCTGACATACCTATAACTAAAGCAGCCCTCTGTCTCGACATCATCGTTACTTCCATGCTTCTTATTGATCAGGTTTCACAAAGTTCCAGTCATTGAAATAACAGACCGACAGATCTCGCAGCACACGATCTAGTAAATGGTTGATATCTTGTTTGAAATAGATTAGTTGAAGACCTTCGTTACTATGGTGCGAGTGGAAGTGAGTGGAATTGAGTAGACATGATTGAAGTGTCCATCAAATGTCGCTCTGTATCACTTGTGAACTTTAGTCTAGATGGTGGTCGGACAAATTGGGTTTTCTAATTTTCGTGAGAAATAACTGGTTGTTATTTTATGAGACACTGTGATTTATTTCTTGTAGTTTTGTTTGGGATGCTTTAAAAATAAAATCAGTTATGTGGACATCAGTACAAACATTAAAACTATCTTCCTGAATTTCCATATTTTTAACTACATTGGTTGGCAGAAATTCTGCACTTGATGTTTAAGCCTCTCCCTGCTGGATTATGCACAGATAAAGTTCTTTATGGCATCTCTGGTTGCCTTCAGCATGGAGAGGGTTAATATAAGTGAAGCAAAGCTTAGCTCATCAGTATCAGAATCTGTTATCTTGTAGCATTGTAGTGCCGCGAGCATATCCTAGTGCATGAAAACACGTATGCTATATTAATCTACTTATTATCATTATTATCATCTTCATCTGTGTACAGTATTCATATCAAGCATCTAATCTAATACTATATATGAATGCCTCTAGCAATAATAAGGATAACACACACACACACGCACGCACGCACGCACGCACGCACGCACGTACGCACACACACACACACACAAACACAAACACAAACACAAACACTCACACACAGAAAGACAAACACATATAAAAATACAAACACACACACCTACACACACATGCTTGCAGGCAGTGGAGCCAATAGATGCCATCTGTTGTGCTATTGTTTCCTGACTATCATTCCAGTGTGTGTAATAGACCATAGAGAATATTCCAATATGTCTAATTGACCGCAATTATTAGTACAACAAGTACAATACACTATAGATAGATAGATAAATGGACAATAAATGTTACAATTGTAGTAAACCTCATTATACATGCTCAATTATAGACAGGAGTTATTGTACTGACGGAATAAACACCTTGAGTATTTCTAGCTTTGCCATTACTACTGTCATGCTTTAATACAACCAAAGTCTTTTGCAAAAGTCAACTACCGGTAGTCCAGTATGATTTTTCAATTAATACCGTAAAGCATTTTAACGACGATATATGCGATATCTGACATGTCATTTGGGTGTGACACGAAACGGTCTAATACTTTAACATGGGTCATGCATACACTTGATTTGTAGGAAGTAGGCAAAAGATCAATATCTAATCAGAAATTAGATTACAGTTCATTTCTGTCCATTGACTATCAAATCACGATGTATTCTGTCTTTGTTACTGTACATGTATGAAGCTACTCTAAGGTCAAGTTTACTACTCTATGTTGTTTGTTTCTAGGTTTGGAAATTTACAGATAATAAAATATTTGTTATGTTCACAGTACATTTCTCTTGGATATAAAATAATGATGGATATGAAACAAATAATGTAGAATAACACCAGAAGGATGTAGTAGACTAAAGTAAAAGGATGCAAAATAAACACGTATTTTCCGAATGTAAAACTTAATATGACAGTTTTCAAGTTAGTACTTTACCTTCTTTATTTCAATATCAAATTATGATGAGAAAATGCACCATATCAAGAAATTTAATTTTCTCTCATTTTAAAATTATTTTTCAAACTAATTTATTGTTGATAAATATGCTGAACAAATACATTCAGGAGTGATAATCGCCTAGTCCAGAAATTACAAAACTTTGGAATACGATTTTATGCTCACACTCAAATTCATATGGGAATTTATGATAAAAAACAACTTTGATGAAGTTAATCTCAGAAAGATTTCGTAATCTCGGAGGCCAGATTATACAGCAATCACTTCAATATGACGCACAGAACCTGTGGGATAAGCGTTAAAGCTTGACCATGGTCAGCGTTATCCCAGTAGTACGTACTATCTTCAGTGGGCTTGTCCACGATATTTTATGTTCCCTTCACTGTGGCTATAGCAAGAAATCCCCAAGTCTCCTGGTAACTACCACTACGCTGGAACCAGAGAACTAATCCTGTCATAGCAAGACATCATTGATTGGGAGAATCGATGCCGCCATATGGCCAATTGTTTTCAAGGACTTGAACGAGACAATTCCTGTTTAAAATATCCTCTTATTTTTCTTCTTTTTTTCTTGAACGTTATGCAGCTCTTATAGATTTACACTATTGTTAGAACTGTTACTGGATTATTGGCTAAACATGTGTACACTGTTTTGTAAGCCTGCATGGGATGTACGTTAGCCAATGTTTTTAACATTTTGACTAAGCTGTGTGGTATTTTTTTTAAAAAGAACATCTTATTATTTTATCTATGTCCACCGAATAACAGTAGGCTATAAGTTGATATAGTTAATTTTGATTTTGTTCCTATTAAAAAAGTGTTTTTTTTTAATTACACAGCAATTAATAACCAATACCAAAAACATTTGACATCTTGATAATCTCAATTATTATATAAAATGGCAAAATATTGAAAACATAATTGTACACGAGGAATAAATAACTAATTGAATTAAATACAAATCAAATGTATACTTTCAGGTAATAATTTAGTTAACATCTACCATTTAATAAATTAGCTAGCTGTAATTTTGTTAATGTTATTGTCCTGCACTGCCAACAGGACTGAGGTCAAAATGTTACGGAATTCTGTATGTTTGGTCACTCTCCAACTAACTGTACAATTGGCTACAGACAGTTGATTAAATATTGCACTTTGGTTGGCTGATTAACTTGTGTAGAAGTCTATTTACACCACATTGTATGCTTATACTGACACTATTACTCCTTGTGATGAATTAGGTTAATTATATTAGACGTACAATGCCAGACGCATGAAAAACATAGATGGATGCTGTAAGCTTGTTTACATACCGCCTTAATTACGGCTATGTTTGTATAGCTAACGAGCTAATCCAAAATATTACATAACACATAATAGTGAATGCATGTAATGACTGATTGGATGGGCCAGTTATCTTTATGAACTGTCCACCTAGGAAAGTCGCATTTCAGATTTTGTTCAGGCTGGTAATATCATTAATTATTTATTATTATTATTAAACATTTATATAGTGCAAATATCCAGAATAACTGCTTAAATGCGCGTATTACCCCCAGTCAACAGATCTGTGCACTCAACTTCCTTCTCAACTCCCTGTGGAGTATACAATGACATGGATCCAGATATCGGTGACTCTGAAAAAACGAAACCTGACCCAAAATATTTACCATAAAAAAAATTAATGGTCCATGTTTTTACTTCAGTAATTTAGTTTTATTTAGTGAAAAAGGATCGCTGGTTTACCATCAATTACTTTTGTCATATTTGCTATAAAAAAAACCACATCACCATTGCTTCACCACCTCTGTGGGCTGCACAGCGATAACAACTAACTTTATAACTTAATAGCCCGAATAGTGATAAAAATAATAAATGTCATGAATTTCTAATAGTTTTTGTTAGGATACCTTTAGCATTGGGAGAAATGGCTCAGGCTAGCAGTCTTGTGTTAATTTTGATCCCTGGCTACATGGTCAGACTTCTATCTGTCTGTCTAAGGTCACAGTCACTGAGTCTCGTCTAATGATTTAAAACAAGCAATAGGCTCCAGACCAATGAAATGTTTTTATATTTAGACCTTTCGTTTTTTCACTTAATGAATAATATAAAACATATCTCAATTGGAAGTTTCAAATATGGACAACAGTAGTGTCATGCTACACACAGGTTTAGATTGGGTCACTGAATGACAGTAGTGTCATGCTACATGAAGGTTTAGATCAGGTCACTGAATGACAGTAGTGTCATGCTACACACAGGTTTAGATCAGGTCATCAAATGACAATAGTGCTACAAACAGTTTTAGATCAAGTCACTGAATGATAGTAGTGTCATGCTACACCAAGGTTTTTATCAGGTCACTGAATGACAGTAGTGTCATCACAATGATATCATCACAACTCGAGAGGAATAACAATTTCAAAGTCATTCACGTATTTATACTTTTTCTTCTGTCAGGTAAAACCTGTCAGCTAATTCTAAGTTTTCTACTTAAGCAGATAAAACTTAACGTTTCGGTCTGAAGTTATCTGTTGTCAGCCACTAATGAAATATGTCATGAGATGAGGAATTGCTTGGTGTTTACTTCATTCTACATGGAGTAATTGAAGGACTTCATTCTTCATACCGTAATTGAAAGATTTGTTATTGATAGTAATGTGTAAAGATGAACATCTTTAATGCATTAACAGCCATCCATCAGTGGTGAACCTTGTTCTTCTGGGTTACGCAGGGATTGGAAATTCAATGTCCAGCACTAATCTGCACATGGACTGGACAATACTGACCTGCAGATACAGGGAATGTATCAGCTAGCATGCTTTCCTCTTAATGTATACCAGCTTAATGCGCGCCGGCTTCATACAGAGTTTTATTGTAGTACCTGATATGGACGTAAAAAGGGCCTCAGTAAATGTGTGCGGTCTGAATAGGATAAGTGGAAATCTGATAATGGATTTTCCCCGCTGGTTGTGTGTGACGGCGTTGTACAAGGTCAGGCTTTGACCACAGAAGAAGCTTCAGATTTATTGATCCAGTTTACATATGAACTTTAGCAACAATTTCCTTGTCATAGAGTTTGTAATCAAAATGTTCAGTTCTTGTTTTGATCGTTATATGACAATTATAAGTTGTTCTGTCTATTTATTCAGAATTTAAAGACACTGTAGGTCTTTACCGAAAGTTACAGCTTTACTATACAGACATTTTTATGTGCTCCAATCTATAATAAAGTTGATATAGTGACACCATAGCCACTTAAGAACACATCTTAAAATGTCAGATGTCTGAAAGTTGACAAGCAGCACCATTATTGCGGATCTTCACACACTGACCTCGTGTAGATTTCCTAATACTCCTCCGGTATTTTTAATGACGTATTTTAGAGTTGACACATATAGTGCTTTTCACGTTTTCCGAAATTTTCAATGAAATTAGTTTTCTAAGTGTTCTGTCAGCTGCTATGTGAGCATGTCAAGACAATGTATAAGTGGGTCAACGATTGATGTTTTCAATGGATTGTTCATGTCTTAACATAGTAGTAAAGCATTACGAGATAGAGTCACTGTTGTAGCAGACATCGTCCAAGTGAGCGGGTAAAGTTGCCAATTAGACGGAGCCCTGCAGCATTCTCAACACGAGAAGACAAATATGATCAAGGTCTGAACCAGGAAGAGAAAAAACTTGCCACTTGCCAATTTCATTGTCTGTTTAAGGCATTATGTATGGCAAAATCTATGTATACATTTATGTGAGCACCTACAACATGTAAATATAAAACGAGTCTGTTTTGGTCATGAAATTTCAGAGAAACTGTGTCATTTCTACAGTTGAGTGTGGAGGTAATATGTCATGGCCTTCACCCAAATACAAAAGCCTGGAGAAACAGGCAAATTGTAAGAGTAATATGATATCATAGCATTGAATTAGACCATATCATCACAGTGGAACTAGGTGGTAGATCACTGACCAATTAAATTGGTTGTTTGCAAACATCAAAATTACCCATCAAAAACAAAAAGAAATAAACAACACTTGTAGATATCTGTGGCCAAATAAATTGTGTTCATAGAAGTTGATGAATCTATTTATTTGTGTATTTACAATATTGTAGAGGCAGATGGTAAATAAGCAAAGGTTATTACTAAACAAAAATAAATATCATTTAAAAAATAAAAATAAAAAATAAAAAATTATTTTAGTCATTATAAAATCACGATACTCAAGATCATTTATACTTTATGAATGTTCAGGCTTTACAATGACATAATACTATTATTACTGTCATTGTAAAGCCTAAGGTAACAGTTGTAACCTGTTCATAATAACGTTCACCAACTATCCAAGTTTAATTTCTTACAGATCACAAGAAATCAAAAATACAAAGTTCATGATATCTTTTTTCCCCCCTTCTAACACTTGGTGATTTCTGATGCCATTGGCTATGTATATTTTGTCCTGTGGGTGATGTATTGGTAGCTGAAGTACTCATCAAGGACAGTTATAGTGGTAAGAAGATGATATGGTCAGGTCATTCATCCCGTGGGTCCAACTTGTAGGCTTTCAACGTGCCTCCAGCCTTCAGCTGTATCAGTGCCTCACATCTCTGCGTGCCAATGGTCCAATCTTTGTCTTTGTTTTGCTGTCTTGTGTTTCTACAACGCATCAGCTTTGGAATGTGTTATTTAGCAAATTAATTCCAAGTTGATCTTCACTGACATCGTTGAGCCACACTGCTTAATCTTCCAACCCCAGGTGAAATTAAAGCCATTTTTTATTTACTTAGGTTTTGATTGATTGAATTAATGTTTTACATCGCGGCGGGAATATCTCACCCATAGGCGATGACTATTTTACTTAGGAATTTACTTAGGAATCCAAGGACTAAATATGAATCGAGGTCTTATTGCGATGATATGCTAGTGATGAAATAGTCATATTGCTCATATTTGGAGGGGTTTCTGGTTGTAATGTCCAGCATGTCCTGGTAGAGTTGCCTCCTACGGGGGAATATCTCATAGTGGTGTCCTGTCGGTGATGGTCACAGTTGCCTCCTACGGGGGAATATCTCATAGTGGTGTCCTGTCGGTGGTGGAAGCATCTGAACCCTGTCACCAATGATCCCCTGAATACAGAGACAAACAATACTGTTCTTGGGGATCATCAATGGTGGGGTAGAGACAGTCTTCATCTCTATGTACATTATGTTACCTACTATACTGATTGTGCTCTAGACTAGTTTGATTGTGGTGTTCTCTATCAACTATATCATGAAATTGCAGGTTTCCTCCTGCCCTAAATTGACAAGTCGTAATATTAGTGAAATAATCTAGAAAACAACAAACATTCCAAACAAATTATTCAAAATTTAAGTGTACCACACCACCTGTTGTTTACAGCTTTCCATCGAGTTAAGAAATCTGGTTGATCTGAAACACATTTATTAGTTTGTGAAGACAAATTCTCAGTTGTCATTAGCATAAGATAATGAAGAAGTACCGTATGTAATTAGAACACTCCAACTTAATTTGCATTTAATCCTCTTGGAATTGAAAACAGATTATTTTCCCACTAATCCATTGCTGAGTGAAATGACACATTACCTAGCTCTTCCCACGTCTATCAATGAGTGGCATCAATCACAAGTATTATACTGTAAGAAATATTTATGTTACACATGAGATTTGAGATAAGTGCGGATGATTGTTAATGTTTTACGCTTAATAGGGATATCATGTTTGTTTTACGCTTAATAGGGATATCATGTTTGCTGCCACGGACAAGTGTTTCCAGATTAGGCCATGTTGATGTTTGAATAACTTTTCTGTAAATCACCCTTATACAAGGCAACAAGGTCTTGACTGTCGGTTTGCAAGAATTCCCGACATCGAGTCAATCATATATATCATGTGAAGTCATTCAGATAAGTTCTAGCATACTGGAGCTGTATATTATTTACTGCTAATATAAACATATACCCTTCTATTAGCAATAAACTGTATCAGATGTAAGCCTTGTGAGACCTCGAGCTCATTTATTACTATTTGCCACATTGTCAACTTGTCAACTTGTCACATTGTCATGCTGCTTTATGACCTTGTCCTTAGTGCGTTCACGGCTGTAAACAGTGCCGGTCTCGCATTGAACAATATGAAAATATATGAGAGTATTCCAATGCTAATTATTATTTGTCATCATGAGAGAATTGGATTTTCTGGAAGTTGACCTCACAGTGGCATGACATTCAGGACATCTGGCAGTCATACTGAGATGTAATGGGTTAATGCAGTGTCATGCCGCATCCCGTATCCTGTGTTGGCGTGGATACGGACGTGAACTCTCGACTGAACTGCTGGGTACGGATTATTCTCAACCTTTGTGAGCGGGAACATGTATAGCGATTCCGCCTAGTATTGTCAATTCACCGATCCCACCGTAATCCATATGTATCAATTTTCGCTTTTCCATTTGTGCCCGTTTTCAAATGAAGTCGATCAATTTTATGCAAACGGAAACTGAAAAATGCATGCAATTCCACTCCAGTCAAGAGAGAAATCATGCTTAACCTCCTCACTGCTGCAGGCATTTCTTTATGCCCAAAACACATGCACAATGGAACAATTCAGCAGGGAGAAGAGTTAAGAAACATTGACATCAAAATTGTCGATGCAATTATTGGTCCGTATATGCCTTTGATGATTAATATTGGTAATGTAGCTAATTGCATTGAATTGTATTGTATTAAGTTTGATTATGATATTAAAGGCTCTCTGAGGCCATGTCTCCAGATTGTGGAGTCAAGCTACTGCAGCTTGCCGTGTCTCCAGATTGTGGAGTCAAGTTACTGCAGCTTGCCGTGTCTCCAGATTGTGGAGTCGTTACTTCAGCTTGCCATGTCTCCAGATTACGGAGTCAAGTCATTGCAGCTTGCCGTGTCGATCACCTGTCAATTGTAGGTCAATAATCAGCTTCCCTAACCCAGGTGAAGAGTTTAACTTGTAGAGTATATATATTGTGCTAACATGTGTATGGATAAAAAGCATTGTCCATTATTCTGTGTGGTAATGTGCTCCGGAAGTGTGCTGGTGTTTTCAATTTTAAATAATGATTCCACTCTCAAATTGCCTTCTTCTTATGGTCATTTCTTCAAATGACAATTATTACAATTGTTATCTAACTTTTCGTTTTGCACATTTTTTAAACACTATTTCTCGTAATATATATGCAGCCAATTCCATGAGTTTGAGTGCATTTAGGGTTTTCTATTAGAGAAGCTTTTAGTGGGGGCGAACATGTGGGTTTTGTACAATATGCCCATGATGATGACATCGATGCACTGGTTGAGGACAGCTGAGCTTCCACCTGGTTAACCCTGTCTTGCTGTGTGACAACTTGTAATTAGCCGGCGGTTTTTTAAAATGCTACCAAGAATCAGAATGCGTATTTGTAATTGATCATTATCCATATTGATGTCTTGGCCTTGGTGAAACGAAGCGGGATTTTCTTTATTTAAAGATGGGAAATTAATCCTGAAAGTTAGAGGATAACACCTCAGAGATAACATCTCAGGGGATAACATCTCAGGGGATAACATCACAGGGGATAACATCTACGGGGTGTAGCATCTCATCCTCAGGGGATAACATCTCAATAGAATTCACATTTCAGGGACTGAGTACAAAGTTGAAGGGTATGTTTGAAGGAGACCAAGAATACTATCCGTGAACCATGACAGACTGATTAGAATAGAATGTATGTAGATGTAGTAGTCAACAGTTATTATCCTTGAATTTGTGTAGTCAGATGCACATCATTAGTTAAATTCATATCGATTTCATATCCTATCTAACGTTTTGCAATTTGTTATTTACTAGTAATTTTGCATAGATTTCATATCATATCTGACTTTTAGCAATCCGTTATTACATACCTTTAACATTTAAGAACGTGACGTGAGGTTACATAAGATAATTGATCTGGCACAGAAGTAGATGTCATCCTGTGATATAGAAAGCAATGCATGCTTACCTTACTGTCATATGGTACACATTTCCATGGTAATGGGCTCAATGAATGTCAGCATGTAGATGTCACATAATTCCATGGTAGGTAATCCACTGCTGTATTGGTTTTACATCCTGGCGTACAAGACTTGTGTGTAGAGCTGTGAGTGTGCAGAGAACTTAGTCTGTGTACACTGTATATCTACCACTTTATGGCTTGTATATCTACCACTGTACGCCTTGTATATCTACCACTGTACACCTTGTATATCTACCACTGTACGCCTTGTATATCTACCACTGTACGCCTTGTATATCTACCACTGTACGCCTTGTATATCTACCACTGTATGCCTTGTATATCTACCACTGTACGCCTTGTATATCTACCACTGTATGCCTTGTATTCCGACAACTGTATACCTTGTATTCCGACAACTGTATACCTTGTATTCCGACAACTGTATACCTTGTATTCCGACACCTGTATTCCGACAACTCTGCTAGCAGTTATGTGTCACATACCTAACAGACGACCTGCTAGGTACAGCATGTGTATATTGATCATATGACTGTTTGAGGCTCTGGTGTAACTTTGACTCTCTTTGTGCACTGTTTCCATTAAAGTAACGTGTAGCCGCATTGTCCGGGCTGCTTTATTGAACGCCAGGGAATGAAAGACAATTAACGGTGTTTGATCGTCGTCACAAAAAATTATCCAGTAATTGTCTTGTGATGACATTTTGTAACAGTGGTTAGAGTATGTTCACAAAGATTGTGTTTGTTTGGGCTATTAGGAACAATTTGCTGCTAGGAATGGTGATATGCTAGGATGTGTTTTACGAAAGGTCACAGCTACTGTGATTGACAAGATATTGATCCATCCCTACTTCAACAAATAATTCATGATATCAGTGCAATCGTCGCAAATGGGTGAAAGATTCCCGCAGCGACGTTAAACTCCATATTCACACACACACACTCATGATATCAGTGAAAGAATCTTGAAAGAGGTTCTAAACTCCAATTAAAAATACTATAAAAAAATTCAACAAATAGAATATTTTCTTTTATGTTAATTATGTATTAAAATACAGAAATGGTTAAAATTACAATTGAAACATCTGCGAGTATATCTAGGTTTTTATTTATATATATATTATTGTATTTGAAGAAAGCAATTATTTTACGCTGACATATTTTGTTTGTTTTTGAAATTTGCATTACTGAAAGTGTCTATATCACACCAACCAGGCTAGAATTGTATTTATAGCTTTGAATAGGATGTGAATAAAGCAGTTCTCTTTGTCGTGAAGATTGGACAAAGTTTTTATTTCCAATTGTCGTCTCTACCTAATGTAACGATCACAAGCATTCCAAGGTTACAGTCATTCCTGTTTCCAGCTATTTGGAGAGATTCCCGAGACATTCAGGATATACCGGTCTAGCTCTAATGTCTGTGATTTCCATGCCCTATAATTGATCAGGTCCCTTTTAAAGAAGAATTTAGACATCACTGTGTACAAGATTGCTACTGACATTTCCAACCAGAAGTCAGAAGGTGACTGACAGAGAACGTGAATTTAGCTGTGACTATTATTCTTGAATCCTGATTGTGTTATTGTTGTGATTCTTTAAGCTCATTACTGTTATTAGTCCATGAAATAGCACAGTCTTCCACAACTTTACTTGTATCTCTACCAATGCCATGTGTTATGAGCGCCTTAACAGGGATAAATTGTCAGCGTAATTCTATGAATTGGGGTGTACTCAGTTGTTTACAGTAGTTCTGTACAGTTATGTGGCTTGAGATTATCAATTAAAAAAATAATAATCAAAGACTTGGTTAATTTCTTGGCTCGGTACTGATCAGGGCCCGTAATATCAGTTAGGCAAATTCTTAGTACTTATGAACTTAGGACTGTTGTAAGTCCAATGTCCTACGATTCGAGCCAAAGAGGTAACACTTCTGGCCAAGTATGGTAAGAGTATCTTACGTCACAACCAACCACATGTAGAACTTGCGCAACTAATTTTAATTGAGGTACAGTTTTATCTCCTAATTGCAATTCACTTATGTATGACTTTCTAAGCATGGAAGACAACCCCAGTACAATGGAGATAAATGTGTAACATGTGTTTATAAATGCATTTACAGTAATCTGTTTTAAAGCGATGCTGATACTTTTTCATTCTATATTTGAAAAATTGTACGTGTAAATTCGAGGCATGGTTTTTGTCCACTTACATTTATCTTGCTGATGCCAACCAAAGGTAGTCCTTCAATTACATTTATCTTGCTGATGCCAACCAAAGGTAGTCTTTCACTTACATTTATCTTGCTGATGCCAACCAAAGGTAGTCCTTCACTTACATTTATCTTGCTGATGCCAACCAAAGGTAGTCCTTCACTTACATTTATCTTGCTGATGCCAATCAGACTGGGAAGATGTTACGCTCAGTTGTCATCAGGCTCACTTTCAATACATCAAGACAAATATTTTGTAACAGGCTGTTCTTTGGTAACAGCTGACTGACATCTATTTTTATTTGCAATAGTCATTTGGTGACTATCCTAAGCAATCTTTGATAATTTAAGTGATTGACGATATAGAATATTGAATTATTATCTAAGTGCAATGCTATAATGAGCTGTGCCAATTGGTAAACAATATATATTACCTGAGTTGAAACACATAAAGCAAATGAGAATATATGTTACAGATCGTGCAAAACAGACAGATTATGTATATTATATATTGCACCTCACGTGTGACATTAATTATCACTTGACCAATATCAGTCGGCCAGCTTAGTCTGGTCATGCCCATCCATCTTTACTGGGAATTTCTTCTAATGAATTTCCTGCAAATGACATATTTCTGCTTCATATCATGATCTGACTTTAGCCGAAACAATTAATTGGATCTTGTAAGTTAGCGCCGTAGAGTGGGAGAAGAATCTGATCTTATTCAGGTTAACAACTTGGCCCCATCCATGCTGGAAATACCGGGACTCTCATTTGGCCAGAAAATTCCTAGTCTGGACTGTGATGCATGTTGCACGTATGACAATACATAAATAACCTGCAACATGTAACATGTGGCTTAGTTGATGATATGGTACATGTGACCAGATGATATGGTACATGCGACCAGTTAAAAAAAATACTACCTTAAGGCTGACATCTATGTATGTAGAGTGTACATGAACTAGGTTATTACATTTTATATGTGATCAAATTGATGACATAATGTGATGACGTACATATGCTAACTGATTGTAAACTAACTTGTCCCTAATTGATGCCATTGTACATGTTACCAGAATGTTACCAGTTTAACTAAAACTAACATGAGGCTGATAACCTCACGGCTATGTAGGTGGCTGCGGGTTTAGAAACCGTAATGAAGATCGGTTTGAAATTGTCAGGTTACAGAATATTGCCATGCTCGGTGAAGATTTATTGCCGCAATTGGATTACAGCCTGCAATTCCTGTGGTAGGGGGGTGATATGAGGAAGTCGAGCAGTGTCGTAATGCTGACAACGTGGATAACTTGGAGTTTGGTAACAAGATAGCAGGTTGTACTGGGAATGTGGGAGTTGGAAATCCTGTGGAACGCTGGACAGAGCACCAGTACTGAGGTTCATTTGTAACGCAACTTAAAGTCCACGTGGCAGTTTAACGACTTTCTTTTTCGATACTTTGCTGCAGTAAACACCAGGTTAGGCCATCAGTTAGAACAATATATCTGACAATGGCAACATGGCAGGAGAACAAGGAACGACCTTGGAAACCGTCTGGAAACCCCCGTCATCTGACAGTGTTTTGTCACGTAGGTGTCCATGTTGGAAGTCGACTGACATCTGTACTTCCTCACTTCATAATTGATAATTGCTGTGCTATAAGGATACTTGGCATTTAGCTTCTGGCATAGAGTGGGATATGATGGATAGATAATGGTCAAAAATCCTTTTGGTATAATTCGCATTAAATGTTTGAAGTCTTACAAATTTGACAAAGAAATTAGAGACCTATAGTTTTCTGTGTTGGACATGAAATGCAGTTAGTTCCTACACATTAATAATTTTGATGGTGACCTGATAGTTTCTGGTGAAGTGTAAGTTAGAAAGCACAGAAGTATACACATTTGTCATAGAAAATGGTTTTATCACATGCATGGCAATGAGAACTAAATATTGAATCGTTTTGGCATTTATCTTGTTGCGGCAGAAAGACAAATCAAGTATAGATATCATGGTCCAAACTCCTTTACATATAATTGTCTTTAAATGGTTTTGAAATCCTATAAATTTGACTACGATATTATCAGATTGTGAATTTATATTATTCTAAAATGGTTACCTATGTAATGGTTCAAACATCTTTTAGACAAGGCAGATATTCATCAGGCTTTAGGCTATAAAGTGACTGATACTCGACATCCTCTCAAGTATCATGAAATTAAGAGCCTCATCACATCCTCTATCAAGAAGAATGGCAAGAAAGCTGTGCACAGTCTACTATGAGCCAATTTATGCACACCATCGTGTTCACAGCGTCAGTTACACCATCGTGTTCACAGCGTCAGTCTGACACTTTCTTAAAGGCGGTGCTCCACGTGAGAGTAAAGTCGAAATCTTTGTGCGAGCTACTTTTGATAGATTTAAAGTCAATGGGCATTCCACACGAGTAAAATATGTCAAAGGTCATTGTCTACTATGTTCACGGCTTCAGTCTGACAATTTCTTAAAGGTGGTGTTCCACGTGAGAGTTAAGTCAAACTTTTTGTGCGAGCTACTTTTAATAGATTTAAAGTCAATGTGTAAAATGTGTCAAAGGTCATTGTCTATTATGGATAGACGATGGTCGACAGTTTCTTGGGACTTTCAGACAGTTACTCATAAGGTCTAGTCTGCGTGTGATTCACTGTCGGTTAGTGGGCTAATGCAAGAAAAGTTGCACGTGGAGCGCCACCTTGAAGCTTCGAGCTTCGTGCTTTTCTCAGTCAGTTACCAAGCCATTATAGTTCTGGCTATTTTTGTGTTTCTTTCACTTACTCTTCCCACAGAGAATTCACTGGTAAATCTTTTCTTTAATGATCAATAAACTGCTACGGTATTCCAAGAATAGAATGGTCTGTGTTTATATTTCTTCATGTCTAATTTAATTATTTTTATTAGTTTTAACTAATAAGTATATGTACTTTACAAATGTCTAAACTTTCTTTGAAGTATTTGTCAAAACTTGCCTGATATTCAAACAGCCGCCATTGACCACAAACAATAGGCTGTTCTGTTTTTCGTGGCAGGACTGATCATTAACATCAAGTCAACACAGGTGAGATGGACATACAGGACTCTGGTCTGAGCTAATGATGCAGGTACAATAAGGCACAATAAGGCTAAAAGCGTAATGGCTCTGTGGATAAAGTTATATCACCAATAGTGTGGTAAGATGTGACGACGCATTCGCCACGTCAATGTCCCTATTAGTGACGGCTGTGACAATGATGTTGACATGCTGATTGTCATGGACAAGTGTTCCCGTGAGACGAGAAGAAACACTAATGAACATATTGAAATCTCTTCCCAGATGTTCCTCAAGCCATTAACTGCCACCTTTGAAGTCGTTGCCATCAGTAGAAGTAGACATGCAAACACGTGATATGCCTAATGCATTTCAAAATTTATAACAGAAAAGATCAAATATATATATAGCTTTTTGGTTGGCAAGGGTTAAAAATAATATAAGCTTTCTATTTATTATTATCATTCACTTAAAAATGGTATTATACATTATAATATAATTAACAGTGAAAGATAGATTTCTCAGTTACTATATTGTTACTGCACAAACGAGAACAGTGTTATCGTCACTGCAGTGGCAAAAACACATTCGGTACTACTGAACCCACTGTAAGCCATGATGTCGACTGGCACTTTCGTCGCTTCATCACACCACTATTTGACACGTCACGTTTAACACTTTTGATATACCAGTTATGATGTACCAGTTGTTTATGTTTATCGGGTTGGGGTGGTTGTTAGTGGGGTTCATGGTGTTGTAGTGGTGGAGCAGTAAGATGCTCGTTCAAACCTAAGCAGTGACTAAAAAAGATATGTTAACTGATGGTACTTATTGTTTCCCTACGTGGCGCTGGGCATGACATGGGCAGAGTAAGCACCGTTCTTCTCAGAGTCAGTTCACCGTGGCCCTACTGAATCAATTCCAATTGCTGTTCTTCAGAGCATCTCAGGCGTCTGCAGCGGGTAGAAGTAGTGTCTGAGTGGATATCCATATTCTAACTGTGGCAGGATATCCTTGTTAGCTACCTCCACTACCCACTGGTCTAGTACTAGCGAGGAATGTGCACACAACACGTGTATGCTGTAATATGAGTGGAATAATCTTTAGAGTAGCTGTAAACCCCAGCTCCACAAAATCATGATTATGGCAAAGCATTTGCACAAAGGTGTTGACCTGGCCACTGGGTATCAGTTGGCAGTGGTGTCTTAGTGTTAGAGCAAGCCCATTGTCCGCATCTGGAGTAGGATGAAAACATGTCATTCTCTGGCAGCATTCACAATCATTCCAAAATGGTTTCTGAAACTGGATCCTTCCTATTCAAATGTTAATGTTTTTGTAGCTAAAGTACTGTAGCCAGGCATGATATACAGCACCATGCCGATCACTGATAAAAGGATCAACTCTTTGACCGAATCAAACTCATATTCAGACATCTCAAATTTGAATCACATTGGGTGCAGGAGGACTACACTAGTCTCTGTGGAGGAAGACTACACTAGTCTCCATTTCAGGAAGACTATACTGGTCTCCAGTACAAGACGACTACTCTAGTCTCCGTGAAGGAAGACTACAATAGTCTCCATTTCAGGAAGACTATACTGGTCTCCAGTGCAGGAAGACTACAATAGTCACCAGTGTGGGAAGACTACTCTAGTTGCATGTGAAAGGTCTTTAGCAGGTTAATTCATTGCACGTCACTAATAGCATCAATTTCCTGTGCTGTAAGCCAGTGTTGTAGAGGTAGAGACTGCAGGCTAATGTGATGAGAGCCAATAAACTCGCCATAAACTCTGACTTGAACTTTGATAATTTGAGTTGGAGAAAGAAATGGAGTACATTATTCTTAATTCATGAATATCAAGGCAATAAATCCAAATTTATTTTTGTAGGTTGATCTATTTCAGTGTTTTTGTAACTTAAAGTCTTGATATTTGCATACATTTGGCAACATTCGTTGTGACAATAGCTTTGGTAATGAGGACATTCAATATCATTACCTTTGCTACAATAATAACATTTGATTAATCACTCAATTGTTCAAGCTTTATTCTATGTCGTCCAATATTTCATGTCTATTTTCTGCGCTCTCAGAATTGTTATTTTCATCTCAAGCTTCCTGTTTCAAATTATATTCCAAATGTAGATGAGAGGACATCAATAAGCAATATGACTGTTAGGCTTAATTTAGACATTGTGATTCTGTCAATCATTGGAATTGCTGTCTAATTGTGAGATATTTACGCAAAATTGCTTTCTCTTTGACTCAAGACATCAGCTTGAGTCAAGATGGCAAGGAACCTCTGACATGGCCGAACAATGCAATGACGTCAGGATCTGAAGCCATCATTGACATTTCAGCTGTGTCACTCATTAAAATATAGACAGCTTTTGGAGTCAGCTGCTCCAATCAACAATGCAGTACTTAATGGTCATTTGTAACCTGGTTTGGTTCAATATTTTTACATCTAGGTCGTAAATTGTGCATAATTGCCAAAGAAGCTGGTTTCATCAAAGGCCGTGCAGAATCTCTTCCACTACACAGTCTGACACCCATTGCATGGACACTTAACCCTCTCCCTGCTGGATTGGGCACAAACACTGCTCTTTATGGCATCTCCGGTTGCCTTCAGCAGGGAGAGGGTTAAAAGAACAGGCTTGCTAAAAATTCTTCTTTCTAGGATAAAACAGCAATGCTATTTTCCGGCTTGGCCTGGAGAGATGGTTGATGAGCACTCGTGTGTTCAACGATATGTAGGACCGTACGATGGGTTGTAACTCAAAGTGAAAACGCAGGCTTGACATACTTCCTTAAAGACGTATCTCGCTTTCAATATGGATTTCAGTGGGACTTGAGCCGTTCTTATTTACACGATTCCTGTCATTAAAGAAAGTAGCAGCATCTACTCCAGTGTATTTCCACTGCACTGCGCCGAGGGCAATGAGATAAGTCTTTCGTAGAATTCCTGTCCTTCCTCTTAGCTTTTGTCCGTTAGCAGTTTCCATCCACTTCATCGGAGGATTTACCTTACAAATAGGCCATGAATATATTTTTGTTAGTGTTAGGATTATTCCTACAAACAGGGTGTTTTTTATGTTTGTTAGTTATAGATCGTCTAGTTGAAGTGAGCTGGTCTTCTGAGGAATTGCACAGATTGACCTCTCATTATTTCTGGCAAGAAATCATTCTTAAATATAACGGATAGTTTCCATTTACTATGATACATATTTTATCATATCATTGGCCTTGAATTAAAAAGGAAAAATATGTTTAATTAATAATTATTTTCCTTGCTACACTTGTTGAACAAGTAATAATATTAATTTGAAACATTTGGGTTCGGAAATAATGTACATTTTCACTACCATGTACACTATTAAATATATCGTAAATTAGTTGAGAATTTGGCCAGTGAAGTCAACAAAAGGTGGGATATGACCTCAACATTGTAATGTCATGGGCTGGTGCATATTGACAAATTTTATTGACTTGGCAGTGATAAATTATTATTGTTTTAACATGTAGAACATAATTTTTAGATAATAGTGTAGCTTGGTCTATATTATTCATGTACACTGGTGTCAATGTTTCTGCAAGTTATTTAGTATTCACTCTTTCAACAATCATGGTGATTTGTAATTTGATAGCACAGATACAAACATCTCTTGGTCGCCAGAAAACGTCATGCCCTCGAGCACTGCCAATTGGCAATTAATATCAGATTGATGAAAGGAAAGCAATTCATAAGTTGACATTTAAGCAAGGGGAATTCCACCTTTAAAGGAAATTAGTATGTTTATGGTAGACTTGGTAGTGCTATTTGAACTTTAATATGACTTCATGAACATTGCAATGTATTAACTATGGAATTGTATACTGATATGCAGAGGAAGTTATTTGCCAATCTTTTTGGCACCATTACTTTGAAAAGTTGTAGGCTACACATAACAAGCTCCATGGTATAGATCAGCGTCTAAGTTGGCCTGCGCCAAGGTCTATTATAAATCATGTGGCCCAGGAAATTAAATTTGCTAAATATTTATATCAGCATTTAACAACTGATGGGAAATTCAGTCTTGCTAGCATCTTTCCACATGAAGATTTAAAAAATATTATTTTCTTTGTCGAAGTAACATTCTTCCCATGTTTGGATTATTTTAACATTGAAATCTCATGCTAGTGATGCTACTATCTTTTCAAGATTTGCAATAAGAACTGATGTTACAGTCATGCTCACCTCACCACACACTAGTGCTACTCAAGTATAATGGATATAGACCGTAATAAAGCACTAGCAGCGTGCAGCTCATAGCTGCAGATGATATCAATTTCATTCATGATGGAATTGATCTTTTATAGATTTAATCCCTGAATTTTAAAATACAGTTCTTTTGAAATAACTACCGTAATCATTGATGGAATCGTTTTTAATATCTACCCATGCTAGCACTCGACTGCATTTGCCATCCTTTCAGATGGTCCATTTAATTTGCCCCTTGGCAGTTGAATTATTAAGTGGGAGTATTGTAATAGATGCAGAATATTTCATGTTTCTTGTGGAGTTAATCCGTCCAGATCATGTTGTGGTCTCATACAGCTCCACTGAACGCACCAAAATGCAGACAATCCCTGTGGGAGATTATTAGCGAACACCTCAACACATACTTGCAATACTAACAGCTTAGAAGACCTCATTGAAATCCGTATTGACGGACACTGATCCTCCAGATTCTACAGCCCCGCAGTACAGTACATCACATTTCTTCTTGCTTACGAATCCAGTTCTTCAATTAGGGAACTTTGCCTGTCATTAAATAGGTATTTTATTTCATTTGAAAGGTTTGTATTAGTAAGTTTGGAAAATCAGAGCTGTCTAGGGTTTTGATCAGTTTGTAGAGGTTCTTTACAGTAAATGGTGACAGTGGTTGTCTCTCACACACAATTACACTTGTCTGTCTCTTTGAATACTAGACAGGAGTCGTCGTCAATATTCCTAATGCTAACATTTCATTCAGTTTGTTCTGTAATTACAGTTCCTATAAAACTGGTCCATTTCTTCAAGGATCATTACATAAGTTACTGGTTTATGGCCTTGTATGATGTTTATTTATTTTTGAAAATGTTGATGGGTTTTATTTTTTTGGGCAGTCAATAATGGTTTTATATAAGAAAAATCACATTCTGATTATTCTAATGAATTTTTAATTCACAATGTCAGTGGTATGGGTAACAAAAATAGGTTTTAAAAAATTGCATTTGTTTTTCTCCATTGTTAATTGTAGGAAAAATATTAGTTTCACATTCCTTTGAATGTCATCTATTAGTTCCTCAATATGAGGAAACCAAACCACCCACACTTCCTCCTAAGGTTATCATAATACTGGTGGTGTAGATCTGCCTTCAGTTGTGACAATACAAAATCATGATGACTTGACAAAGCAATATGTACTCAAAGCTCTTAACACCACCCTTGAACACTGAGTCCTTTTATTATTTAAACTCATGTAAGCAGATGGTGTGTGGCGTTTGACTGTTCAGTTTATGGTCTGGTCTCGTGGGCATTACTGCCACAGATAGGTTATTGAGCTCATGAGTTATTGTGTACACAGATAGGTTATTGAGCTCATGAGTTATTGTGTACACAGATAGGTTATTGAACTCATGAGTTATTGTGTACACAGCAGGAAGAAATTGTCCGCATGTATTTCCTGGTTATTAAATATTTATTCACTAATTTTTCAGATATTTTTACTTTGAAACTTTAGCAGCAAGAAACTAAGGCAGGAAATTTACTTTTTCAGATTTTCTTTTTCTTGTTTTCTTTTCACGTCAACAGTCTTCTGAAATGACTAAAATAACGACTAACATTTTTTTTTAAACAGCACTTGGCAGATCGAGTTAAGCTATATTTAGGGTGATTGGAAGCATTTGCCAAAAATAGATGTTGTTCTCCCATGTTAAAGTGGTGCTGTGTTGCCTACTTACATGTGAGATCACTGGAAGGCAACTCTACGATACCCAGCACCGACTTGAACTCGGAACCTTTATTTCCTGTCCGACACTCTATCTGTAGTGCCACCACTTTCTTCTTTCTACAATCACTGTATCTTCACACAAGTTTTCTGTTCCGTCTGTTAAGGAGGCGAGATTAAAACATCCCCAAAAAAATGTGCTCAATCTACCAGAAATGATGTGCTTGATGAGAATTATTTTAGTGATATTTTTTTGCAATTAAAATGAAGATGGTCTTGTCATAACCTTTTATGATATTATTTTGCATCCATTTTTCAATTACTGTTTTCATCCCAGGAAAGGTTATTGCACCACAGCAACCAGGAAGCTCACTTGTAACCTTTATGTTTATGTTCATCCTTATTATATCGAGTAAGTATCTTTGTCAGTGGTTTTATTATCGGAATAATAGATCTACAGAGCTAACATTTCTTTTTATATGTATACTGAAGGTAAAAAGTTTGGCAACACCAGTTTTCTTTGGCAAATGTGTAGTATGTATTGGAATAAATTATTTTTTAATGTATACCGTTTAGAACTTTGACATTTGAGGGTTACTTGCCACTGTTGAAACAG